>JAIUZE010070625.1:0-92459 GCA_022085475.1 Heliosperma pusillum | reverse complement strand
CAAATAACACAAATTTCAAATGGAGGTGATAGCTTATCCTCTTACGGTTCCAACAGGATGTCACAAGCCCAAAACAAGCAAGTAACGAAGGAGATATGATCATTTTACGAAAAGGGGTCAGTGCAGGAAAATTACTGTCGGCCGCGCGTAACGCAGCCTGCGCCCCACGACGCAGCCTCCGTCCTACGACGCAGCCTGCGTCCCACGACGCAGCCTGCGTCCCACGACGCAGCCAGCGTCCTACACGGGATTCAACCACAATCAAATCCCAACAAGTTATCAACCAAAAATCCTCATTTATCATCACAAACCATCAATTCTCATATCAATTAACAACTAACAACAACCAACAACACCCACAAGTCCTAAGCATACTACCATAATCTCAATACCGATTACCAGCCTAGAAAACACATCACACACTCAAGGATATCGAGTAACCCTTCACCGTTACCTTTTCGCGTCTTTAATCGATTTCTAAACCTTCCTAGTCTCCACCTACATACAATTAGATAATAAAAGATGAATATCATTCACCTTGAGAAAGACGGATAATTTTAAAAGCGAGAAAGACGGTAATTTTATTACCAATACGGATAGAGGAAGCTAAGAGGGGAAGAATAAGACGAACTTACGAGAATTTGAGCAAGAAACGAGCGAGATATGAAGAATCTAAAGTTGGATCAAAATGGAGGCAAGGGTTTTGGTTTCTTAAGGATGAAGAAAGTGATTTGTGTTTGAGTGAGTAATGAATTAGGTTAGGAGAGTATGAGATGTGTATGGGAAAAAGTCAACAAAAGTCAAAGTCGCCTTAAGACGGGATTCACATGGAATCTCGCGGAAATTCCAAATACGAACTCGGAAATTCTAAATTCGACTCGGAAAATTAAATTTACGATTAAAACTAAATTTCACTGAAAAGTATCCGTAAAATATTTTCACTATAAAAATAGGGTACATTTCCGGGTGTTACAAAAGTAGTGTAATTGTAAGGTAGTGTTCAACAATTGATGCTTAAATGAACGATTTTAAAAATGTGGATATGCCTTCATTTGACCCTTTGAACTTTTTAAAGAATGATTTATTTTAGAGTAAATATGTCTTAATAACCCTTCAATCGAAATTAGCTAATACCGAGTAACATCTACCTCTCAAACCCCTCACAATCTTCATTAACCACCAATCTTTTGTTTACTCCATCACTATTATGGCAATCCTTTTTATAACCATCTACTCTTGTTGCTAAGTATTTTGTGCCTCTTCCACCCTTGTCTCCAATGTTATATTTGGAACAAAATGTTACCTTATGGAGAGTGATTTTTGTATTCGTGTTTATTATTAGATCTAATAAATGGAATAAATATCAAAATTGAAACTTGAACATACCCATATAGAACTTAGATAAACAAGAGTACAAATTTTATCCTGCCGATTTGAGTCTACATACAAGTGCTAGTGATTATTAGTTGAATCTCTGTTAAGGTGGTAATAGTCCCAAGCGTAAAAGTGGCAATTGGAATCTTTAAGTTTTACTAATGGTGAAATTAAGTCCCCTAGCTTTCGTCCGAAGCAACAAACCTCACTAAGTAGTTTAATTAACGAACAACTCTTCACATACATAGAGTTGTTATATGAATGAAAAACTGTTTAAGTTCACGATTATCCCTAATCATTAATGATTTTGGATTCCATCAGTGTTACTAATTCTAAATATTTCTAATGCTCAACCCATCATGCGTATTACTTTGTACATAATTGATAAATTAAACTATGGAAGCACATGTATATGCGTATATGTAGAATAGGCGGATTATAGCTATATGGTTACAAAAATTAATTCTCAACAATGACATAGACACATATGAATGTCATTGATTAGCAAATACATCTTTCATACCTTAAACGATCACGTATTTTGCACAGATAATAAAACTAGTTTATTGTAAATAAGTGGTGTCTATGAGGAGTGTTTGATAATGTTATTTTTGTCGAAAGGGAGTAGGTTTTTTTTGCAGCCGTAAAATTATAATTCTTATACAAGTGGCATTTGACTCATTTTTCCAAATGCACGTATTTCAACAATACCGAAAACCAAAGTAACAAAGTAACTACATCGGGTAACCAAGCTGTGTTGATGGCGTACAGACGGATGAATACAAGCTTCAACTTCAAAATCTACTACTTTCTGGCAAGGACGGTCGGAGTTGGCCAATTTAGCGAGCATATCTTTTCTCATTATCATCAACGGAGCTTCGAAGGAGTACCTGCAACAAGACACGGAATTGCGTCTCAGAGATTCATCCCCTTGACGACTATGATACACATCATAATAAAACCAAGGAGATCCTTGAGCCATCGAGAGTGAGCAAAGTGCACTTACGCCACTAGGACGTAGAAAGGAAAGGCGGAACGCATACCACGAAGGTCTGCCTTCAGTGGAGCGAAATTTCCTAAACTTTGAAACTCGAAGCCAATAAATACAAGTAAGTAGGTAGGTAGTGAAAGAGAAGTGAAGTTGAGCAATAACCCCCTAACTAAAGTCGTCTCAAAAGGCCGGAGAGAGGTGGGCACAACACAAACCGGATGCGATGTTACAATCACCATTATTAACCCACTACTAATTTGAACACCATGAGAATCAAAAGGTGTAAAAAAACTATTATTTAAATAAACATAACGAAACAGATTTAAAGTGCATGAAACACAATAAAACAAACATAAGCGTCATAATAAAGGATTGGGAGAACAACCACATCAAGACCAACCATTACCACCAACACACGCATCTCAAACCTACCCAAATCACCCAACAACCGAGAAACGTTAACAAAACCAGAATAATGACCCGCTTGAGAACCAAAGGATAAAATTCCCGTAAAAAACAGCATAACCACACAATAAACCGTTAGACAAATTCAAAGATAGCCAACAAGCTAACCCATGACTAACGCCATTAAGCCACCAGACCAAGGACAAACACAACAAGCTGAACAAACAACAAGAACGACGACCTCAGCCCAAAGAACTGCCACAATGACAAGAGAAAACTCGATAGGTGAGGGAAGGGGCGAGGGGAAGGGGAACACCATATCGAGTTCGAAGACACTAACATAATTCGACTGGACCCATCAAAAAACATCAGGAATAACCTGTCACATACCAAAAAGACAAGACACAACGGGGGAGGTGGGGGAAGGGGGAAACACCTCCTCCGATGGCATGCAAGATCAGACCATGAAGAAACACAAAGAAAAGCGTGAACCTTGAAAAGACCCGAACAGAAAGGCGAATGATGAAATCTAGGAAATATCTTGTTGGTGGAGAAAAACGTAAAGACTAAATAATTAAAAGACAAGAGAATCACTATAAAGAAAACGAAATACAAGATTACGGGAGACGATCGGTTGCCGTTGGGTTAAATTGGTCGAGTGGTTATTGTTGTCAGGATAATCGGTTGCCGAAGAGAGGCCTGGATAGCCACAACTCCGGCGACGGATTAAGATGAAAATGAAGGGGTGGGAGGAAGGATATGCGGCGGTAGAAAAGGTTAATTTGATTAGGGTTTTTCTAGAGAGATAGGAGATTATATTTTTCTAGAGAGAGAGACGTATGATGCAATAAAGTCGAAAGGGAATAGGTAGTTTGGTTTAAATCGTCCAAAATAAGAGAAGTGTAACTTTTGGTCTCGATTGGAGGGAGTTTAACTTTTAAGTTCGTATATTTTTTGTTAGATTTCTTGCAACTTTTTAATTGAAACTTCGTATTATTTATGAGAAATATCAAGATGGTGCTTTATTTCTAATATATGAAAAACTTACGAACAAAATATATTTTCTTACACCTTGACTTATTAATATACTAGTTTTTATGCCCATCCGTTGCACGAATTTTAAATAATGTGTTTTAAAAATTACAAGATTTATATTTTTTACAAGTTTTCCAACGTAAGTTAAAACTTTCTAGATCAATGATAGGTTATGTCGCACACCTAATCAAAGATAAATTTCCCTAGACACAAATTAATGTAGTACGAGGGGTCGAACACAAGGAGACGGGAATTTCGTTATGAAATGCTATGAAAAGACTACTATCAATGATGCGGGAGCACTAGAAGAAAATGAAAATGAAGTCTTGATTAGTCGAAATGTAACTCACATTTATGAAGGTTTCAAAATGGGCTCAAATCAATGTAACATGATAACATGGAGGAAGGACAACAACACAATTAGCAGCAGCTAAAATCTGTTTTACTAATTTTAATAAAATAGTGTGGTGATCTTATTTAATAATAAGATAGTGTTCACACTATTTCATAATTTCTATCTAGCTATTTTAAGGTAAGTACTAGTAGTATAAATACCAAGCTATGTAGTCTGAATTATTCATACAATTGAGAGATTTAAATCAAGTTTATACTTGTGTGATCTTATTAACTTGCGAGTTACAAGTTCAATTAGTTCGTTCTTGCGAGAGTGAATTAATACATATTCTTCCTTGCGAGGTTGAGTATTATTCGTGGAAAATTTGAGTTCCTTGCGAGGGAGGAAAGTTTGAGCACGTCATATCCAAGTTATTCGAGTTGTCTTGCGAGATCACTTGTCTGATTCAAGTTTTAGTTGTTAATCATGCCAGATTCCACAACTAATCCATATCTTTTTATATTTTTTATTTCCGCTGCAAATTTATATCTCTGAAAAAGTAAAATAGTGAGAGAATTTTACATCAATCAAAGTCGGTTTAATGATTTGGTTTGGTTTGATGTTTAGCAAAATATGATGTAAACTAAATAATATTAAAAGAGTCTATGGGAGTCGGGTCACTCATACAAATACGTAAATGCTCATGTTAAACATAGAAATTCTTAATATTGTTAATTGTTTAGACTAAAGACATCCATCTCTCGATATTAGTGTCAACCTTAGGTCGAGTCCTAGAGAACTTTCGTTATAACTAGAGTCGTCCTACCACACATGCTTAGTCTAATCTGATTTCGTGCCTCTGACTTATAGAATGAATTAACAAATTTAATCAATGTAATTGGCCAAATAACAAAGATTAACAAAACAATACAAGCATGTGATGGAAATAATTTATCAATATTAATTCATCCTTATTCTAACATTTACAACTTACTAATTGTGCATGGCTTCCTTAATCCCTAGACAAATGAAACTACTCACTCATGTTGATAATTAAACTAATATTATTTGATATAATAAGCATGGTGAATATGAAATTATGAAGGAAAACAACTTGTTAATAAAATGCTCTACACTAAGAATTACTACTAATAATTCTAATGTAAATAACAATGAAAACTTGATTAACTAGAGTTACGATTAACTAAATGATTTGTAAGGTAAATGCCGGAAGTGAATACTAACATAGAACTAGAATTAGGATTACCGCAATAGAGAAGTATAACTCGGAAATGAAGAACAAATAACCCAAATAGCTTGAATGGAAAGATTGAATTACAACTTTGAAATGTAACCAAGTATTTGAACAAAGTAATAACCAAATGTTTAACTAAATATGAAACTAAGAGAAACTTTGTATGCTTAAACTAAGGAAAATATGATGAAAAGATATGAGAAAATATATCAAAGAGATGTGAAAGAGATGCCTCTAAGTGTCGAAGTCCATCTCCTTTATATAGGGACAAGGACTTGAAACGCATGCATTCACAGAAACCAAACCTCGATCGGGGAATGGGAACCCCGATCGGGGTTTCCTTAACCCGACTATATTTGCTTAATTGCTCCATTTAATGCTTAAGGAATCCTAAGCTATGCCTTTAAGCACCTTAATTCTCCGGTTAATTGCATAGTTTTGGGATTCCTTGAGCATCCAAAGGAGCATCCTATGTTGAGTTGTGGGCACCTTGCATTGAGCTTCATTTTTGGTTTGTCATTTGCTTATCAACTCATTTCACAAATCTTCATGCTCTGCTTGTCATTCTCCATACTATCTTTCCATGGTCCATCTTGCTTCCATTAGCTTGTTGGACTTTGATGCTTGCTAATGTGCTAGGAAAAAGCCTCTAAATGCTTAGATTCCTACAAAACATAGCAAAAACGAGCAATGCACCCTGAACACGTAATTAGCTCACAAATATACTAAGCAAAGTATAATAATCATATAAAATCGAGCTAAATTAGGGAGTAAAATCATATAAAAACTAGACATATCAATCAAATTGGAAAAAAATTTGAAGTAAACTAAAAGACAAAGAACTTGTTTTTAACCATTTGATTATAAACTGTAGAAATATAATAATAATAATGTTTTCTTCTAAACTCACCTACACGGTGAAACCTGAAATCTATTAAAGTTGCACTCATATTTACGCTCATTTATATTGTCTTATGCACTCATATTACGCTCATTTGTATTCTCCAATCTTCCAAAGTTGTGGTATAGAATTGCCAGGCACGTCTCTTTAAAGGATAATAGTTATTGCCGGAGGAGTAAGTTGTACAACATTTGATGAACTTGTAGTACCTATGGTTTCCGTAACAAAATAATATATTAGTCACAAAATTAAAGAAGAATAAAGAAAAAGGTAAATTACACAACATATATTACATTAGAAAGAATTTTGACTTGACAAACTTTTTTATGTATAAGTAGTGTAGATTTTAAGTATACATGGCTAATATGCTATCAAAAATACATGGGACACTCCTATAGTTGACTTTGTAATCGTCAAATAAGTTTCATTTACTTTATTTAAAGTCATATAACTTTCATTTACTCATCGAGATTTGGTTGAATGTGTGAGGTACTGGTACACACCCTCTTTTTTAAGCCTTTTGTCAAGCCGTTTTACAATAAAACATTGTAAAATTGCCTATTAAATACTTTGATGTCATTCTAACCAAACTATGGTGGTCTGGATAGAACTAATTTTAGTGGAGATATTAAAAAAAAATACACAAAGATATATATTTACCCCAAACTTGCATTTTTAACCAATTATGTGATAAACACTTACATAGTGATACTTGAAATAATGAGATGACATATTGCTCATCACTTTGCATATCTATAAATATAATTAAAAGGCATGACAACCGAATCCACGTGGCACTATCTAACACTAATCTATATGCCAAACAAGGCTTCTCCTTATTTTGACATCCAATCCAATATTATAAAGGCCAAACTGAGCAATTACCTACAGTCTACAGACATGAGGCATCATCATTAGTATGTAATATAGGCGGTCTCGACGTGGTCAAAAATATTAAAAACTACTACTTATGTATGCATTCTTAGTGAGCACTTTCAACTTCCATGCTGGTCGTCCTTTCATATCCTTCGTGCATAGAAGAAAAATAACTCATCTCTACTCATTCATCTTCATCGTAATAAATGGCGCATTAATCAAAAGCAATTATATTTAGCCATTTGAATTCTGCAGTTACTGAATAAATGGCTACTCTGGATGGCCTACATATATTTATATACTTACACTCTTGTCCTTAGTACCCCTTCTTTGACTTTCTATCTGTAGCTCTAATTTATTTTTGTTATGATTATGGATTAATTTGCATTGAATATATTTAAGATTAGTTGTAGTGGTTATATTCTTCTAAATACATTATTTATGATTATGCCATTTGTTGATTTCTATTGTTTTTCATGCGTTTCTTAGATTTCAGTCTTTGGACATGGAAGGGAAGAAAAAAGGAAGGTAAAATTTGTAGACGATGAAAATTTGATTGGGCTCATTTCTCATTTTACTGTGAAAAGTGTGATGCGTGATGCTGAACTTGTGTGTTCATGGAATATTAAATTGTATGTAGTCCTGCATACTATCTCTAGCATCTCACATTCTCACCACCTTTAATTTCTCATTTTTTCCTCTTTAACTTAGTTTTCATAGCGATTTTGCTTGGTAACCTAAGAAAGATGACGGTTGAAAAATGAGCTTTTTAAAGCCATTATAATAAACATATTCAGAGGATGGTTAACAAGAAGAGCATCACCCTCAAAATCACAGGAGAGTCTTCGAAACTAACCAATGAGATTTTACGGAGGTTATTACATTAGTGTGATACACGGATTCGCGACCACGTGCCAGGCTGTGGTGTGAGGAACCACGGTCGCGCGCGCTTGAAAAGGGACAAACGTAGAAATACACATTTGTGGAGTCGCCACCAACTTTTGTGGGAAGTTGGAACCGTTCGTATACCTTATGCCATGTCAGGACATAAAGCAATGGCATGAACACTAAGAACTCGTTACCCTTAGCATTCTATGTCTAGAATGACTCTCATGAATGACTCTCGTGGACACGGATGTTCACAGATATCTGGAGTAAGGGGTGAGGGTACGTATTAAGAAGTTCTTTAATCGAACACCTAATCCCGCCCGCCTCGATAGCGGCATCTAATAATGATTAGGGAAACTGTTCTGTACTTGATATGTTGTTGGTTATATGCAATGCAATGCAACATCCATGTCTTAATCCTAGCATGTGAATCAGACTATGTCGGTGAACATGAAGTTTAACAATCAATTATTTCAAAATAGGAATTAGATTGATTACATGTGAGAAAAAAATAAATCATTCAATTTACAATCATTGAATAAAATACAATAAATTACAAAAGATTACAACGGGTTTCGGGATCTATGTCGGAAATATACTCAAAAGGTGAATTTGAATAAAAGAGAATAAATTAGAACGAACAGATTAGCAGCGATATTAAATTTAATAGTCGATTAATTACATAACTAAACTACGTCGAAGCGAATCAAGAAGTTCAGGGACAGAAACTAGCTCAGAACAGGCGCAGCAGTGGCGGCGTCCTTTGGAAGAGGCGCACCACTATGTGCGTCTGTTCCTGAGTTGGTTTCTGGCTGTATGTGAAGCCAGAATCGCACTCAGTTAGCGTTATTTAATGAATTTACGGTTTATTACGGATCTACAAGTCGAATTGAAGTGATTTAATTATTAATCAGACTCTAAATTATATCAAAGACGAATCTAGAGACTAGATAGGAATATATCTAACCCTAAAAGACACGATTTGATTTAAAAGACGACAAAAGCCCACTAATATTGATTATTAGGGATCTAAGTCAAGACAAACTATCTAAATATGAAATTAGATTAAAAGACGATTTATAAGAAATAATAAAAAAAAAAAACTATGGCGTTTGGTTGAACAAAGGGTAAGGGAATAAAATAAGAAAAGGGAAAGGAGGAGAAAGGAGAGGAGATCCCTTAGATTTAATCACTTGTTTGATATGCCATAAAAAGGAATGAGAAAATCTACCCACAAATTAAACTCACCCTTAAACCACCTTCATAACTCCTCCCCCACCGCACTAACCTAGCTATGCTGCCACACGTGAACCACCTCATTACCACCATCATCAGTTGTTTCGTCGTCGCCGGAATCTCCTTCTCCGACGCCAGCGAGTCATCACGTGCCGGATCTAGGTGTTTTCGGCGATGGGGAAGGGTATTTCGAGAATAAGGGGTGTTGGGTGCGGTAGTGGGGGTGGTGTTTGGTGGGTGTAAGGTCGTTTGGGGTTGCCTTATGGTGGGTGTGACGTTTAATGGGTAGGAGCAGTAAGAGTGAGGTCGCCGGAGGTGCGGTTGCCGGCGGCGAAATCAACGGCGAGGGTGAGGCGGTCGGTTTGGTGGCCACATAGGTTGGGATGGTGATGAAGGGGTTGTGATGGTGGGTACTAGTGTTTAGGATAGGGTGTTAGGGTGAACCAGGAAAGGGAATGTGGATACCCTAGGGGTGGGGAGTATGGGTGGGGAAAGATTTGGAGTAATAGAGGGGCTAAAGAGAATGATTGATTTGGCAAAACAAACAATAACAAAGGGAATCTGACTCTTTAATCCCTTTCCCTTTCCTGAAAACCCCTTACCAAACGGCCCCTAAAGGGTTTGAAAAGATTTGAGCATAAATCCGACATGAATCTTATATGATACAAAGTACAAAATAAAAGATGGGATTATACACCCTCAGACTTACATATTTGACGAAGACGAGATAAACTAAGTTGCGTTTTAGTGATAGCTCGACTCGAATGTAAGGAAAATGCCCTCGTAAGAGGATTAAAATTGATTAATTTGATTGATTAGTGTGTAGTTGGTCAAATTGGTCTGTCAAATGCAAACGTGACAGGTACCCTGAAGGATCTGAGTTTACGTGGTCGATTGATCAAGCACGTAGTTGTCCATAGCTTAGAGCAAGGTCTAGGATGCAAAGGGAGAAGACAAAGGGCAGAACACTCGCGTGCCTTAAAAGTGAGCACGAACCTCTCCTTTTATAGGGAAAAATAGTAAGAGTTTTGGAATAACTCGAACACAGAAAGAAATCTAGAAAATATTCCGTAAACAGGAAAAACAAGCTGAGGAAGAGGCGCAGCAGGCACTGCGACTCTTGGAAGAGGCGCAGCACCTGTTGCGTCATTTCCCAAGCAGTTTCCTAATTTGAAAGAAAGATTTCCGCGTTTCCCTTATGGAATTACGTTTGATTTCGAATTCCTTTTAAAATAAAATATGAATATATTTTACCAAAAAAGATAAGTTTTGAAATATTAAAATATCCGGAATATTCTCGAGCGTTCAGACTCGGTTTTAAAAGATGGTTTATAGAAAATGAATCGGTTTTTGACCCGGACTCCAAATGAACTCTAACGACTGTCAAAACGACTGTATCAGCACGTAGATGAAGACCAAGGGGTAGACACAAGTATTTGAGCTATCACTTGACGATAAACTTATGAACTGTCATAAATCATTTCACATACCAAACATGCGGCCCAATCATCACTGGGTGGTTGGCGGAAGTTGGTAAACTGAGGTATCTACAATTAGTCATTAACTCAAGGGGATATCTTTACGGGATACAATAACGACATAACGTCCATTAGTCTCTTGCTCAGATTGTACTCATGAGTTCTCACATATTCATTTTAATGTTTTGGTATGAATACTATGATGCTTATTTATCGCAGTTTGTTAGGAGTACGGAGTATTAGATTATGGCTTTAACGATTTGGAGGGAGGTGAAACTGCGACTCCAGTAAAAATTAAGAGATGAGCCAAATATTACATTTCAGTTTATGATAATGGTGGATGGTCGCAGGAATAATGTTAAGTGATCCTGAAAAATGTATTTCATCCGTTTTATTATATGACATTTTGCTTTTTCGAGGCAAGCGTTTGACTTTTATTTTTAAGAAAATATATTTATCGAAAAACTATAAAATCTATATCGTTAAATCCTTTGCGAAAAACACTTTCATATGAATATATACACATCATATTATTTAATCGTATATTTTGAGAGATACTAAATAGAGAATTGAGTGTCTTAGAATGTGAAAAAATCATATATAAAAAACAATGAAAGTATTATTCAGAAAAATTAGCACTATAAATTTTTTCTTTGTCTCGATTTCCTTCCTTTCGTTCCTTCCTTATAGTTGATGTATTAATTTTACCCTCCGTTTTAAACAGTTGTTTATCTTAAATTTTAAAAAAAAAAATCAGAGGGAATTAATTAAGTTTTTTAAAAAAAAATATCTCTCGCAAATAAAAAAAAGGTAAACAAATAGTTAGATCGGAGTAAATAATATTAAATGATCTTCCATATTTCACAGTTTAGTCATCGAAGAAACTATATTATAAGCATTCATATAATTTAAAATAGTCGCGAATCTGAAGCTAAAGAAACTTAGAAAGGCAAATGAAACTATAAAATCGAATGCGAATAAAAAACATTAGTGGTGACGCCCAACAAGCAATAGAATAAATATCTGGAGCAAAGTAGACAAATTTACTATATACTAAAGCAGAAACATTTCAGTGTTTCTGATTGGCTGCATAAATTGAAGAAAAGCGGGCCCCACGTCCAAAGCAAACGATTAATTACTGTCTCTCCTCACTCTTAACACTTATGATTTATTTACTCTCCCTCCTCACTCTTAACATTTCTGATTTAAATTATTTACATATTTACAAATTCCATAATTTTATGATGTTATAAACATATTTTCATATTATTTTAGGATGATTATGTTTTCTTAGACTTTTATGAAATTATAATATTCTAGCAATAACAAAGTCTAATATATATATATATATATAACTTTAAAAAAAATTAAAAAAAAAAAATTAAAACTAACAATTTCATCCAAAAAAAGTCCAAATAATACAATTAATAATCTACTATATATAAAAGGGGAAACATTTAGAGTGGTCTTATTGGTGGTCAAAGATGAAGGATTTGTGAAATTTGTAGTGATGTAAGACCCAATATTTTTTTGTTCACAATTAATTAATTAATCTATCTCCTTCATTCATTGATTGTTTACCTCTCTCCCTCTCTTATTTTCATTAATTTCATTAAATCAATGTGTTACATTACAATACACTATTATATAAAACATAACATTTGATGAATAATTACATAATTTAATCCCATTTGCACATCCGTAAATAAATATTGCAAAACACAAACTATTGCATTCCCTACAATAGAATAGAAATGACCAAAAATTGCGAATTACAAATAATTACATTCCCTAAAACTAGAATCTACCCTCCAAAAATTACATATTACAATTACGAATGTTACAAATAAATTACCAAATTACATACAAATTACAAAATTACTAATACTAATTACTAATACAAAAATCATAGTATCCGGTTTAAAACATATAGTTTATACTCCATAAGAAATAATATTATGTTTTAAAACTTTGGCCTCTAAATATTAAAGGGTGACACGTGTTTTCTAGAGAGCATATAGTTATTTTCATTCCCGTAATTATAAGATTTTTCTTTGTTCATTACATTAGTTTAAATGTATTAAAATCATGTTATATTAAAACATATATTAACTTTTTTATCGATTTTTTAATTGATCGTGAATTTTAAATTTACCTTATAAAAATATACTACTTATATACATATACTTATATTTTAATTGAATATATTCACATTGTTGTTTGTTTCACGATAACAATAAAAATAAAAATAAAAATAAAGTATAATCATGTTCATTTATATGCTCATATATTCAATAATAACATTCTTTTATTAATTACGACTCGTGCATTTTTTGCACGGGGATAAAACTAGTTTTGAGTTAAAACGACAAATTTGAATAAAAACTAGCTACTAATTTGTTGATGTCTATGAAAGAATGAAAGCATGCAAAAACAAGTGGTTCTATAAATTCATAATTGCGAGTTGTAATACTCTATAGTCTATACTTTAATTCAGTACTTCAATGAATTTGTACATAAATCATCCTTGCTTAGCCTATTCGTGTAAATCGGATCATAAACTTTAGGATAAGACGGTTTCACATTGTGAGGCGATCCTTGTATCAAAAACGATCTATTTATTAGTGCTACTAATAACCCATTCAAGTGTTGTTTTATATATAAAGTGATTGTCTTAGACTGTGAGATCATTATACGCAATAATTATCGAAAAAGGATATAATGAAAAGAAAAAAAAACACTTCTTAAGAATATAAAAACATAAATTAACCCGTGAATTTCACGGGTATCAAAACTAGTTAATGATTAAAAGTAATTGAAAAGGGAAGTAGAGAAGATTATCTAGAATATAAGGGAGTAATAAATAGTAATCAAAATCAAGTGATATACATGCTCATCATATATACTTATTACTACGTAAGTTGAACTTAGAATTACCAGTTACACCCATGTACAAATGGTAAATCCAATTTTCATTTTTTTGTCACTAATCTCAGTTTACCGCAGCCGCGCACTCTCCGATCGGCATCGAGCTCTCGTGTATGAATGAAAATAAAACAACAAATAAAGAAAGTCTCTACGAAAAGAAAAAAGAAATTTTGCCTATGTATATATACAATTAGGTAGTCGAATTTGATTAAAAGTTGAATTTAAGTTACCCATAATCAAATCCATCATATATGATTTATTTGTGTGCTATTAGTTTAATAATAGTGGTTGCCTCCAAAGTAAATTAAATAATTTATATACGTGACAAACTTTTCATAAACGAATGATAGATGCATGTATCATATGGACGATACCGTATATGTAAAAATGCATAAGCAAATGAATTATAAAATATATATATGTGAGATTTATGGTGAGATACCTTGTAGAACGTTCCCTGAAAAAATAAACCATGAAACTATTTTAATAAAAACAATTAGAAAAATATAAAAAGATAGAGAAACTTTAAGCTAAATAATCATCACAGGAAAAAAAAAGTTTCAACAGATAACAATTAAAATAAATTATAAGACAATGTGCAAGAAGCATATTTATTGGTTTTTAGACGTTTCTATTTATAGTCAAATTGCCTACTTGTGCCTTTAATAAGTTTAATTTGTAGAAGAACTAGATTTTATGCTCGTGCGATGCACGGGTATACATTAATGTGATTATAACAATTAACTTATACAAATAAATCGTTGAAATTTGAGCTTTTAACTTATTACGCAGTAACTTTTAAAACGTATGAAGTTTGACCTTACTTATTAACTTTTAACAGTATAATATTGACATGAATTAAATTTTATTTGATTAATTATTTTATATCCTATTAAAATAATCAAATTTCATCACAAGCTCTTAAATTTGATATTAATTCGACTTTTTATGGACATAGTATTCTTTTATTTAATAAATTAAATAGCTTCCTTTCACTCTCGCTTAACCTTCTCACTCAATTTGCCTTGCTACTCAAATAAGTGGAATGCATACCGTTCTAAAACTGTTAATATCTCTTTACCTTAAATTACTCACTCTATCTCATTCAATTGCCTACGTTATTATTCTTTGTGTTTTTTATTTATTTAAATGTACACAGTTGACTAAGACGGTGGCAGTAAATTAGTATTACAATATTTACTATGAGATCGACTCTCAATTTCATTTTAATGTTCAACTGTACATCGTAAATGATTCATTCGTACATCATGCATCTGCCTACATTACAAAAGAAACCAATTTGAGTTGATCATTGACTAAGGTGCCTTTTTTTCCCATACAAAACCAAATGACTAATACTAATCAATCAACACAAATTCTTATTTAAGACGGGGGAGTGTTTGTAGTATCAAATACATAACAAATCACCCTGTTTGCTGGCTAGGAAATACCAAAAGTTTTTCATTATTATCACCATGTGGTAGTATTCTAGCCCTATTAAGCTTAAGACAGATAGTAACCGTCTCAAGCAAGACTTACTGATAAACAAAATATTACATGCTAATCTTCATTCTATCTTCATTCTATTAAAGTAGAAACATTTAGACACTCCACATTGCGCCACATCATCTACACAACCTCCTTTTTTCACTTTTTCAAATTTTCATGTCACCTTTATTTGAGTTTAAAAAGTCCAGTTTAATTTCACTATTCCAAATTTTATCAAAAGTCAAGTTTAATTTCACTATTCCAAAATTTATCAAATATTTAATTTATTAAATATATCTATGTAGAGAAGTTAAATATTTACATATGCTACACTCAAAAGAATTGACATCAATAATAAATCAACTAAGGTCGTAATAAAAAAAAATACATCCATAAATAAATTAAAGTAAAAATAATACTCCGTATTATATTAGCCATTCAAAAAATAATAAGTTTTAACAAGTTTACGAATTATGTCAAGTTGAATATATTTTATTTAAAGAACAAAAAATTAATTGAAAATTAAAAAAAAAATACAATAATACACATTTTGCTCTAGAAATAGAAAATAAAAGTCATACCTTTGTGAATATATTCAATCGTTGTTGACATTTGAAATACATATAGTTAAAAATAACTTTCAGGAAAAAAAATATGGACTGATCATAGTATATATATAATACATATATAACATTCAATATACTTAAAAAAAGATAATAAAACAACATTTTATTATAGGGGTAGTGAAGTTAAAAAATTAAAAATATTACAGATGAAAACCAATCTGGAAGATTAATAAAGCACCGCTAATAACATTGGAGATATGAGATAAAAGGGATATGCGATTAGGTGGTACTATGGGGGCGGTGTAAGATGAAAATAAGAAGATAGGGTTAATAGATAGATTGATCACTAAAATGTGGGTCTCTTAAAGCTAATATATTGGAATGATGGATAAGATGGACGCAAGCCCATTTATTAATAGTCAATGTCTGTTGTCCTCATTGTGATACTTACGGTAGAAGATAGATCAAGTTTGTATTTTTTTACTTAGATTTTACTGTAGAGTCGGCAAATAATGACACGATATGAACTTGACACACAATTAACGGGTTGGAGTTGTGGTTTAATGACTCATTTATGTAAGCGAATCGACACGAACACGACACGAGACTTAATTGGGTCGGGTTTAGGCTGGGTTCTCAAAACACGAACACGACACGAGACTTAATCTAAAACAAGAATTTGTGTCAACAGTTTTACCTCAGTTAAATTTGGATCAATTGAATTATTTAATAAGTTAAATTAATTTTAATTAAAAAAAGGGGCATTAGATTAAATAAAGTAGAGTAGCTAATCTAAATTAATCAATTTAAGGTATGTTAGATGAATTTGTAATTTCTAACTAGACTGTGTGATACTTGAATATAAGTAATAAGTAATATTTTAACTCATTTTTATTGTAATTTTTTTTTACAAGAATAATAGATATAAGTCGAACACTTGAGTTAGTCATATTAGTAATATTTTATTTATTAGACTAAGTGTTAAAGTTTTCACAAAATCTTAGTGTAGAAGCATCAATGTGGATTATATTGTGATATAAATTTCTATAACTTATATTTCCGGAAAAAATTCATAATGTTGTAGCCTGTGAGTCTTTAAGTAATACCGTTTAGATATTATATTAGTTGGTATGACATTATTGAAAATTTAGGATATAGTTTTTGTTATATACTTTAGAAAAAATTATAAAGGTGTTAGTTTCTTTACCCGTGGTAACATTACTCAAGCATCGATTAATAGTACATTGATGAAAACTTATGATTAAGCAATAATCAAAACCAAAACATCCACCAATATCAAAGTTTAATACTAACTAAACGTGTTCTAATGAAACGTACGATTTAATAATTGTGTGACATTTCTTAACTGCGATAGTGACAGAGGCATTATATCTAATATAACAAAATGTGGTTTAAAGACAAATTTTGGAGTTTTAATAAAATCGACCTTCTCCCTAAAATCCAACCATAAATAGTAAAAGTTGTGGTTACTATGTAATAATTTAAATATGGCATTCATTCATTCTATTATATTATCAGTTTGTTAAGTCTATCACCGACATTATAGATGGAAAAATATGACTTTGCGGTTATGACTTATGACAATCGTAGTTTATATTACACTTTTTTTCTTGAATGTACTTTTTAATATCCATTTGAAGCATGACAATAAAAGCAATTTCTTCATACTTTGAACTTTCATTTTTACTTTCTCGAATTAAAGTTATAAACTTTTACCATAGATATATATAAAAATATACTCTGTATATCATTATTTTAAGAAATGAAAAAAATTCCATCGTTATAAAGAAAAAATTTAATATATTAAAAAAATGGGTGCACTAAATCATGTGAAGGCAAAAAAATGGATAATTATTACAAAAGAGATAGAGTATACACATTAATGTGGCATATTTGATTGACATTTGTTTATACTAATTTCTTATAGGCAATTGCACGGGTTTAAAACTAGTATGCTATTATAAAAAAAACAATATGACTTTATGATATCATATGGATATTAAATTTTTATATTTGGTTATTGTATTAGGGTTTAATACTCTCATATTAATTTGCACGACTTTTAATATTTTGCTGTGACATTAAAAAAATAAGTTTTTGTATATTTTATACCATATAATAGAAGGTGCTTATTATTGCTGTATTTTATCATGATTTACCTTTTCCGCAGTTAAAATTTACATATGCTTGATTACAAAATATCCAATGAATTTGTTATTTTTATTGTACAATTTATGATTTCTAATCTTATAATTATGAGAGTTTTAAACAAATACAATACGTTATCATGATAGACATAATTGTATAAAATACGTTATCATGATTTCTAATCTTGCTATTCATTTGAATAACGCCAAGATTTGCATTCTGCTGGGGAATAATTATCGATTCCGAGGTTCCGCTTAGGGACGATTCATCGTATCGGTGCTCGTTCGAGCCAACATTTATGGGAAGCATTATGTTGTGGATGTCATCTTGTCTGTTTCACATTGCTCGTTCGAGCCAACATTTTCTAGGGAAGCATTCTGCTGTGGATGTCATCCATTATGTTTCATAATGGGTCTTTGGAGCTGACGGCGACAAAGCCTTCACTTGGAACATATTCTGCAAATCTGTTCACAATTCATATGGCACACAATTCACGTAGCAACATTTTAAAAGGTTTGAAAATTCGAATGGGTCATCGATCGAACTTTGATTTGAAATGGGTCATCGACCGAGCTTTGATTTCAAAGGGGTCATCGAACGAGCTTTGATTTGAAATGGGTCATCGACCCGCATTTTGGGTATTTTGAAAAACAAGGATAAGTCATCGACTTATACGTAGTTCCTACTTGAACACGGATTGGTTTGTAGTTCCTACTTGAACACGGATTGAATGCTTTCTTCAAAATGGATAATAAAGTGATTAATTAACCCAGTTATACGTAACCTCACTATTGTAGCTAATTATTTCTATGTAGTTCTTAGGGTCTAACACAAACAAATATAATTCGGTTCTCGTAAACAATACAACGAAAAAATCGTATTGAAGACAATGTAATACTAATAAATGGGGAGTGAATCAGATATGGTAGATCGTTCATCAAAGCGACATAGTCACCACATCTTCATCCTGTTGATTAATCATAACTTTGGAAACCATAGTTGCCACCACATCTTCGTCCTATCAACATAAAAAAAAATAGTACAAAAACCTTAATCAACATCTTACATGCACGTATTATATAATACTACATAAACATGAGACTAATTGTGTTATTAAGGGAAAAGGAAATCAATGTGATTTGTATGTATGATAAGCGTTTATATACACAATCATATAGACATTATGCCTTACTCAAATACGTTTTACATAGTTATATGCATTGCAGTTCTAGTAAAACTGATATACTTCGTGTCTATATTTAAAGAACATTAAAACCTGTTAGATTTATTAAAAGGTCATTTGCAAAAGTTGGAGACTCCAAGTCTTTCTGAAAAATTGGAGACTCTATAATCGCTCAAAAAAAGCTTCATCTATCTATATTATTAAAGGAAGCTTTTTTCGAGCAATATTAGAGTCTCCAACTCTTATGAACAACTTAATATCAAAAATAAAATTTAAATTAAAGATGAATAACATTTGACAGAGACTATGAAACTTAATACTAAGAATAAGCAAAGAAACAGAGTTCAATTACACTTCTACCAACTTTAATTTGTAGGGGTGCATCTAAAATACTATATAAGCACTGCATGAACAAATCAAAATTTTATACGTTTGCTACTCCTCATAATATACGAACACCAACCAACACATGATTTTATTTCATCAATTGTTGTTCAATTTAGCATGCCATTTTTTTATTAGCTTCCAATTTGAGAATTAATTGATTTTCATGTTTGCACTTTGCAGGATTCGAAGATATAAATTTATAAGAGAGTAATGATGATTCTAGAGTAAGGTAAATAAATTTACTTATGGAATGAATGAATGATATGCTTTTTTACAACCTTATATTAAAGAACATTAATAATTTTGTTCTTATCTGGTGTTAATATAGGACCTCTGCTCTCCATAATAGTGTCACGAATAAAGAAGCTTATTATCAATTTCTCATAGGGTATTGAATGGAAGGAGTTATCAAATGATTAAGGTTAGTATATTATTCACTTTATTTAAAGTAAGGGCGAATGTAGTTTGAACATGGTATTCAAAATTATTAGTATATTGTATACATATAAGTTTTTATATTATTAATTCATACTCCGTACTTTTATATATGATAATGTACACTATTGATGAGAAAAATTGACTATTACCTACACATGTTACTCGTTTTGTGTACTATATATTACTATATCTTTTAATATTTCTAAATCCTTTTTTGTTTTATGCTAGATAAACGTCGAATAAGAATATCGACTTATTTGAATTTCGTATGTGAATGGACTAATTATATCTAGAGTAACTATCACTTTACTTATTTATGAAAACAACAAGTGATTATTGTCATGTATGTATATATAAAAGATTGTATAAATAGGAGTATATAATTATATAATTATATATGGGAATTACTCCGTAGAATATTGTTACAATGTTAACATGTAATTGTCAAATTTGTTTAAGATCACGAGTATTATTTTAGTATTAATTGTATGCACAAAAGACAATATATACGTCCTAATTCATATAGGAATTGGTGTACATCATTGTTATAAATCGGAATCAACCACCTCTTGCTCTCATCCTTCAGATAAACATTTCCTAGGCCATTTGAGCCTTTATAAATTTGCATATATACAAGTCATTGTCTCATTGATTTACACAAATATAGACGTGTTTTCATTTGTTTTCTAAACTATTATAACCATCAAAAGCACGTAAAATACTCCAAATCTACGTCTCAACGTAAATTATGAATTTTTTTAATGATACTATAAGTTCGTTGGAGTGAAAAAACAACTATTATTGTATATTTTATAGTACTCTGTCATATGGAATATTAAGCAAATCTACATATTTACAGTTAACCTATACCAGGATATTAGACCGTGTACAACTAAAGTTAGAATTGAGTTAGTTAGTATGAGTTTGGTTCATAACTACATCTACCTCCTATCTCATCGGAGCATAGCAATATCCTTACTTTTATGTTAAAAGACTCATATAACGTCTTCATTCCATACTATTAAAGCTAGGCTTAACAAATGACATTAGTTCATACGGAGTAAACGAATAGTTTGTGTCAATATATCGAGATGTCAATTATGAGCAAACACTCTATAGAAAATTACATATAGGCCCGTGCATCGTACGAGCATTAAATCTAGTTTAATAATATAGATAGATAGATATATTGATAGGTTAGATTCTAGGATTCCGATTATGTAGTTGGGTAAAATAAAACAATTTGTGAACGTAATAGTGATTGCCTCCTAACTAAATTTTATGTTCTTGAATTATATTATAATATAGATATTTATAAAATTTTAATTTTATTTAAAGTGTTTAACAAAACTTGGAGACTACCACGTGCCTCGAAAAAAGCCTATTTTATATATATACACTAGATTTAATGTCCGTGCGATGCATGAGCCTAATTTTAATCTATGATTATAATGTAGTAACATAACAATGTTAAAGTGTATGAGCTACACTAAATGCATGCTACTCTTCCTATCCCAACTTATGGTCCGTTTTTTTTCTCAAAAATTTATCCCAAAATAATTGTCCCATTTTTAAATTGAGTAAATATTTACTGTACAAATCACTCATCCTCCTCATTTTATTAGCTTTTCTTAAATCCAACTAACAAAAATAGAGAGTATGGCAATAATGGGATGAAGATTGAAGGGCATACTTCTTTTTGTGTTCTACCCTCATAATGGAACTAATGTACTCGATCACCTAATTGCAAATCAATACCTGGGCGATGCATGTGCCTCAATGTAGAATCTTTTAGTATAATGAGTTATACACTTATATTAAACAATAATTATGCTAATTATATTACGATTATTACTACATATAAAAAATAAATATGTCTACATTTTAAGTCAATGAAGTCGGCTGGAATTCCTCCGCAAATTATATAAGCCCAAATTTTAAGAATAATACTCGTAAATATCACACAACATGAACCAACCTATGCATTTGATGAAGTATACCTGATTTTATGCTTATGGTCATTAATATAAAGTAGTTGAACTTTGTTGTATAATTTATGATTTTTGATGTAAAAAATCATAGCTTCTTCACATAGTTTTCGAGCTAAAAAAACTACATTGTAATTTAGAAATATAATAAATAAGCATTGTTATGTTTTTATATAAATATTGAGTTCAAAAAATTCCAATGTAACTCACAAGTAATACAAAATAATATATGCTCACATAATATATTGACCTATGAATGAGCATTGGATAAGGGAGCGAATACCATCTATATGTAAATGATGATATTATTTGAGTAATTGTATTGATGATTAAAACTGATTACATGATGATAGTTATATACTAAGACGTAAACTAATTAAAGCTAATAACTAACTAAGAGTAGCTACAAATAAGGAAAGTATTGACTAGGTTAGTATTTACATGTGACTAAACTATCAGCATAACTGATGGAGGAAGAATAGGCATCACTAGGATTGAGCATTGACTATTTCTTTATCTTTATCTTTAACATGCTCCCGCAAGAGGGACGGTCGAAGAGTAAGACCAATCTTGGAAATAAGGTTTAGGAAGCGAGGTTTGGCTAACGGTTTGGTTATTGCATCAGCGAGTTGATCATCACCGTTAATATGTTGGACTCGAATAGTACTTTGTTGAACTTGTTCTCGGACAAAATGAAATGCAAGAGCCAAGTGTTTCATCCGAGAATGAAAAATAGGATTTGCCGAGTAATTAGTCGCCCCCAAATTATCACAGAAAATAACTGGAGCCTGAGTGCAAGGAATTTTCAGTTCAGACAAGAGAGATTTCAACCACAAAACTTCCGAGGTAGTGTCCGCAATAGCCCTGAATTCCGCCTCAGTGGAGGAGCGAGATAGGGCACGTTGTTTCTTAGAATACCATGAAATGGGGTTTTGACCGATAAAAACAATGAGTCCCGTAGTAGAAACGTAATCATCTTTGTAGCCAGCCCAGTCAGCATCACAAAAAGCATGAAGATTGAAGGGATTATTTTTGCGAATAAGAATGCCATGATAAAGCGTACCTTTTAAGTACCGTAACAGTCTTTTGAGTACTGACCAATGTGTTGATGTCGGATGGTTTAGAAATTGAGCTAGTCGGTTGACCGGAAAGGCTATATCAGGACGAGTAAGGGATAAATACTGTAAACTTCCGACAATAGCACGGTAGGATGTTTCATCAACAATAGGCTGATTTTGTTCACGGAGTAGCGGCGGATGAGTGAGCATAGGAGTATTAGACGGGCTGCAGTCGAACATATTGTAGCGAGATAGAACATCAGAAATATACTTCGTCTGATTAATATGAAGACCAACGGCGGTAGGAGTGACTTCCATCCCGAGGAAATAAGATAACGGACCAAGATCTTTGAGAGAGAAGCGGCGAGAAATGGCGGAAATAAAGGTAGTAACGTCGGATGCATTCGGACCTGTAATAATGATATCATCGACATACACTAAAACATATAGACAAGCGTTAGTGCAATGATAAATAAATAGAGACGAATCGGATAATGAGTTGTGAAAACCATAGGAAATTAAATAGTTTTTGAGTTCAGTAAACCAAGCTCGAGGAGCTTGTTTAAGTCCGTAAATTGCTTTGCTTAACTTACAGACATGATTTGGAGTATCGGAATTTGCGAACCCGGGTGGCTGAACCATATACACGGACTCGGTAAGAGTGCCTTGGAGGAAGGCATTATTTACATCGATCTGGCAAAGTGACCAACCATTTGAGACAGCTAGGGAGAGGATAAGACGGATAGTAGTGGGTTTAATTACGGGGCTGAATGTTTCGGAATAATCAAGGCCGGGTCTTTGATGAAAGCCTTTAGCAACAAGGCAGGCTTTGTGTTGTTTAAGGCTACCATCAGGATTATATTTAAGACGGAATACCCATTTGCAACCGATTATATTTTGAGCAGAATCAGGGGAAACAAGGCTCCAGGTGGAATTGCGAATTAATGCATCAAATTCGGATTGCATAGCATTGCGCCAAAGTGGATCAATTAGGGCATGTTTCACGGTATTTGGGGTAGCATAGGTAGTGGGCATGACGGATAATTTAGCATAACGAGGATTGGGTACACGAATGTTGTTGGAGAGGCGAGTATTGTGGCGGGAAGTGGAGGAAACAGGTAGGGGCAGGGGTTGGGAGATGGCAGGGGACTCGTGGGGCTGATTAGGGGAGGCAGAGGAGGTCGTTGTTGTGGACGGGGGTAACTGGGCACTGGATGGGGCAGGGGAAGTCGTGGGAGGGGGGTGGACAGGTGTGGCGAGAACGGGTACAGTGAGCGGACACCAGTCCGTGGTGGTGAGGGAGACGGGAGGAGAAGAAAGGTTAAGGAGACGAGAGTAGGGAAATTCATCATCAAGAAAACGAACATGACGGGAAGTATAGATACGAGAGGTAAGGGGATTGAGACAGAGGTAAGCACTTTGAGTGAGGGAATACCCAAGAAAGACACATTGAACGTAACGAGGTTTGAGTTTGTGATTATTGTAAGGTCGTAACCAGGGAAAACACAAGCAACCGAAACTATGAAGTTTATCAATGTTGGGTTCCTTATTAAAAATTGTGGAGTAAGGCGATTTATTTTGAAGAGTCGGTGTCGGAAGGCGATTGATAAGGTATGTAGCTGTGGTGAAGGCATAAGGCCAAAAGGAAGACGGGAGTTTGGCATGAGTGAGTAAGGCAAGACCTGTTTCGACAATATGACGGTGTCGTCGCTCAGCAAAACCATTATGTTCGGGTGTATGTGGAGGAGATGTAAGATGGGATATACCGTTTATATGGAGATGACTCGTCATTTTCATTATCAGAATAAAATTGACGGATAGGTTTATTAAAATATTTTTCGACGATAGCACGGAATTTGATAAAGGTAGATGCAATGTCAGATTTTTGTTTAAACGGGTATAACCATATATAATGAGTGTAGTGGTCAACAAAAATAACGTAATATTTATACGACTCCTTTGATAAGATTGGTGACTGCCATAAATCGGAAAAGATGAGATCTAAAGGAGCATTGGATACAAGTGTCGAATTAGAAAACGGAAGACGATGACTTTTATTAATATGACAAGAAATGCAAGTATCGGAAACATCAATTTTTAATTGAAATCTAGAATTAAGAACTTGAATAATTTTGTTGGAGGGATGACCAAGACGATGGTGCCACGAAGATTGACCCGGGGAGATGGCTAGGTGTGCGTGAGGCGAGGAAGGGGTCCAAACATACATTCCGTCAATGAGTGGCCCGTGAAGAAGAAGCGCTCCCGTCTGAATGTCCTTAACAGAAAAGGAAGAGTGTGAGAATATAGCATAAGCATTATTGTCGTAGCAAAATTGTGTGACAGAAAATAATTTACGAGAAATGCTCGGAACAACAAGAACGTTATTAAAATGAAGAGTTTTAGAAGAGGAAGAAAGACGGAAAGAACCAGTATGAGTGATATGAAGAGGGGAACCATCTCCTATGTATAGATCATCCGGACTGTCATACGGATTATGGATGGAGAGGGTATTCAGGTCATCCGTGATATGGTGAGAAGCACCACTATCAACAACCCATGAGCGAGGAGGAGTGGTTGCCGAGGCAGCAGCTGTGTTGGCTTGGGGACGTGGGCCTCTGTTTTGACGGGTGGGAAAGACAATGTCGGGATATAATCGTTTGAGGTCGGCACAGTCAGAAGCTACATGACCAACCGTGTCACAGAAGTGACAGCGGCCACGATATGGATTTTTGTAGGTGCCCTGGGAAGTGTTTTGGGAATTATTGGTGGCTGGTTTGGGTGTATAGGGACGGTTTTGAGGTTGATAGCGGGGTTGATAGGTGTTGCGGTTGGAATAATTGGGGCGGTAATTGGCAGCATTAGCAGGGGGATAAACGTACCAGTCGGGTTGGAATGTTTGAGACGGAGTTCATGTTGAATGAGTTTTTCATGAAGGGACTCGAATGAAATAGGATTATCCCTAGCACGGACTACATCAATAACAGAACGATACTTGTCTTGGTTAAGACCGTTTAAAATTTTATTTGTGATATCGTCGACATCCATTGGATGTTCGAGTTGGGCAAGATCATCGGTACAAGCCTTTATGGAGGTCATGTAGTCGGTTATAGTCATGTCATCGCTGTGGGAAATGTTTTCAAGTCGGTCTTTGATTTGGAGACAATGACCACGCGAGGAATTTGCAAAGGTACGGATGAGGGTAGACCATGCCTCATGGGAAGTGTTATCATTGACAATAAGACCAGCAATGGGAGGGGCTAGAGTTCCTGTTAGCGCACCAAGAACCAATTGGTCCTGGCGGTACCAGGTGGTGAAGGCAGGGTTGGGGGCCGTGGTGGGGGCAGTGGCAGGAGGTATCGGGTTTTGGGTAATAGTGGTTGCGGGAGGAGGGTTGGTTCCGTCAAGGAAGGAGAACAATTGGAGGCCATTCATAATGGCGCGGATTTGAAAACGCCATTGACGGAATGTCATGGTGTCTTTCAATTGAATGCAGTTGGAGAAATTGACAAGGGTGAGAGGAGAGGTCGGGTCAGCGGCATTAGCAAGTTGAAGTTGGTGTGCCATGATCGAGTGAATAGTTGTCGAGTTCGTGTATATAGACCGGAGCTCACAAGGGAGGCAATTATCGAGTTGATCGTGAGGATCGGTAGACTCGTGATACCATGTAAATGATGATATTATTTGAGTAATTGTATTGATGATTAAAATTGATTACATGATGATAGTTATATACTAAGACGTAAACTAACTAAAGCTAATAACTAGCTAACAGTAGCTACAAATAAGAAGAGTATTGACTAGGTTAGTATTTACATGTGACTAAACTATCAGCATAACTGATGGAGGAAGAATAGGCATCACTAGGATTGAGCATTGACTATTTCTTTATCTTTATCTTTAACAATATATACGCTTGTCTGTCATTTGCATATTCCGTAGTGCACTAATTTTTAATCACATTTAATGGTGTCCTGGGTCTATCTTATCTCCAATTAAACTATCATCCTCTTATTTATCATTTATAAATACTTCATAAACATTGGTATTTTAATATTGCTCGAAATCGTTATATGAAAGTTAAACTATCCACATTAAAAATACTGATGAGTGATGAATTAAATACTTTAAATCGAAATCGTTTACGAAGTATTACATATGTTAAGTTGCTATGTCAACTAATATTTATTAATCCTGGCCAAAATCAGGAGTCTTAATCTACAAATAAATTAGTCACGATCAAATTAAGCCAAAGAAAATAAACTAAAACTAACATAAACACCGTCTATTGATTCATACATGTTAAAACAAAATAAAACCGTCATCGAATATGTCAATATGTTGTATACGTACTCCGTATAAAACCATCCTAAATGTTATTTAATTTGGCAACAAAGCTTAATACATAGGAAAAGTAAATCCAAAAACTTTAGTGTTGACATAAACTTTTCGAGTCTCCTACGCAATTATAAGAGACATAATAACTATTTTCGAAATTTGATTACTTGCTCAAAGAACAAAATACGATAATAATCTGTAAATATGCATAGATAAGGTGAACTATGTAATCAACTCGATTTCACAAGGTCAACCTAACATATATTTTTGATTAATATCTTCATTGTTGTTGATTTGTTCTATAATTAGTATTACCCTTTTAGAGAGTACAACAAATTATATCACGACAAAACATTAAAGAGGTACCTTAGATAATGTAAGGGAGTACAAAATTATAGAATTCATCATTAACGTAATGGCCTCGACCAAAAAACAAACAAAGAAGTAATAGCATATATATTTCGCGCGAACTTGACGTCAATCGAAAAAAAAACATACTGATATACTAACAACAAAAAGAAATTGTAGTCCATCTACTTATACCAAAACGTAATTGTGCTACACAAAAAAAGAAGAGACTTTGCTAATAATATAATTAGGTATAAAACTCAATCTGATTTGTATTGATAATAGTCTCCGTATTTATAGTACATCGTAAGGTATAAAATAATAGAGTCGGGCTCAAACTAGGAGACCCAACATATGACTCAAACTAGGAGTACTATCGTAATACCCCCCCTCAAGCTGGAGCATACGGATTAAGAATGCCCAACTTGCCAACCAAGGATAGGAAACGTGAGGAGCCAAGGGCTTTAGTAAAAACGTCAGCCAGTTGGACCGTAGTAGAAACATGAGATGGAGCAATGAGTCCATCATGGATGGCATCACGAACAAAGTGGAGATCAATCTCAATGTGCTTAGTCCGTTCGTGAAAGACAGGATTATTGGCAATGTGCAACGCAGACTTGTTGTCGCAGAAAAGAGGGATAGTTGTGGGCTGGGTAACACCCAAACACGAGAGAAGGCTCTTTAGCCATTTTAATTCACAAGTAAGAGCAGCCAAAGATCGATATTCAGCTTCTGTAGATGAAAGAGATACAGTGGGTTGTTTTTTGGTTTTCCATGAGACAGGAGAAGAGCCAAGAAACACAACCCAACCAGTGAGTGACCGACGAGTAAGGGGGCATGCCGCATAGTCAGAATCACACCAGCCAGTAAGAGATAAGGAAGCATCAAAGCGCAGTAAAATTCCCTGCCCCGGAGTGCCCTTTAGGTAACGCACGGTGCGAAGGGCCGCATCCCAATGATCAGCTCGCGGGGAATGCATAAACTGAGATAATATGTGCACAGTGTACGTCAGATCAGGACGGGTAACTACGAGATAAACCAGACGGCCGACGAGACGACGATAGCGCTCAGCATCCACAAGGAGAGGTGAGGTAAACTGACCAAGGTGATGGTTCTGTTCCAACGGTGAGAGAGACGGTTTGCACCCCAGGAGACCGCACTCGGCAACAATATCGAGTGCATATTTCCGTTGACAGACAAAAATGCCATCAGCGTTACGAGCCACCTCGAGACCAAGAAAATATTTCAAGACTCCCAAGTCTTTCATATGAAAGCAAGAGTTCAAATAAGTCTTGAAACTAGTAATAGCAGCGGAATCATTTGACGAGATAATTAAATCATCGACATATCACAGCACTTGGAGATGTATGTTACCTCGGTGGTAAGTAAATAGAGAATAGTCAGCGAGGCTTTGAGCGAACCCGTATTTTTTGAGAGCAGAACCGAATTTTGCAAACCAACATCTGGGAGCTTGCTTTAGGCCATACAATGATTTACGCAGGCGAAAGACCAAGCCGGGAGTGTCGGTTTGAAAACCAGGGGGCATCTTCATATATACTTCTTCATCAAGGTCACCGTGCAGGAAGGCATTATGTACGTCCATTTGATGCAAGATCCAGTTTTTAGCAGCAGCAACAGCGAGAAAGGTACGCACTGTAGTCATTTTTGCAACCGGGGCAAATGTTTCTGCATAATCTATTCCGTGTGTCTGATGATTACCAAAGATTACCAAACGAGCTTTCAGTCGTTCAATGGAACCATCGGATTTGTATTTGATTTTATATAACCACTTGCTTCCGAGAGCCCGCTTACCATCCGGGAGTGGCTCTAAAGTCCATGTGCCATTATCATGTAAAGCTTGCATCTCGGCATCCATGGCTTTACACCATCCCTCGTCTTTCACAACTTCGGTAAATGAGCGAGGTTCTTTATGGGTCATAATAGCTGCCAAGTAGGTACGCTATTCGACAGAAAATTTGTCACTACAAACATAATTAATCAGGGGATATAGGTTACCTGAGGAGGGTGATGGTGTGGCGATATGAGAGGCGGTGGTGGACTGACTACTACCTTTAACAGTTTTGCCAACGACATAATCACGGAGCGAGGTAGACGGGATTTTAGGACGATGGCCACGACCCATGGGTTGCTCTTGCACCTCCGGCTGATCCAACACAGGAGGAGGACCGGTGTCATTAGGGGGCACAATTGTCGAAGTAGGACCCGTAGGGTCAGTGACAGGAGCCGGGTGGTCAGCTGGCCGAAGCATCTCGTCATCACTGTCAGCATCGTCTTCAGTATCCGAGGTACTGCCTCGGTGAGTAGCTCCTTCCAAATACGGGAAATGAGACTCATAGAAAATAACGTCGCGTGAGACAAAGAACTCGGCGTTTTCAAGATCATAAATATACCACCCTTTTTTTCCGGAGGGATACCCCAAGAAAACACATTTCCGACTTTTACTAGCAAATTTATCTCCTTTCGCGCGTTGGTTGTGAGCATAACATAATGACCCGAAAACACGCAAGTGGGTGTAAGGCGGAGGCTTACCATAAAGCACTTCATATGGAGTAATGTTCCTTAACAAGACGGAAGGAGTTTGGTTAATAAGATAGGCAGCAGCAAGGGCACATTTGCCCCAGAAAGTAATGGGAAGACCAGCCTGGAATCGGAGGGCACGCGCAACGTTAAGAATATGCTGATGTTTGCGTTCCACCCTCCCATTCTGTTGTGGGGTACCCACACACGAACTTTGAAACAATATGCCTTGTGAAGTGAAATATGGCTGGAGTGAATGAAATTCAGTGCCGTTGTCACTTCTGACTATTTTAATAGCTGCGGAAAATTGCCGAGCTATCATAGCAATAAATACCATAAATTTGTCACGTACATCGGTTTTGGAACGCAGTAAATACAGCCATACACCACGAGAGTGATCGTCCACGATGGTGAGAAAATATCGAGCACCATTAGTAGACGGAGTCTCATAAGGCCCCCATAGATCACCATTAGTAGACCGTCACTTTTATTATCACTTAACGGAAAAGAATTTCGAATTTGTTTGGCACGATGGCAAACATCACAAGGTTTAATCAAAGTGCCCTTATTACTAACAAACGAAAGTAATTTAACTACTGTTTCGGAAGGATGACCCAACCGCCTATGCCATAAATTAATTGTAGAATCAACCCCTAGAGCATTCGTGCTAATCCGTGAGTCCTGTCGAAAGTAGTATAGTCCATCCAACCGATCACCCGTGCCAATCACCGTCCTCGTATGCCGGTCCTGAATAATACAGTTAGTAGCATTAGTGACAAACTCACAGTGTAAAGCATCGCTTAGCTGAGATGCTGAAATTAAATTACAATGTAATTGAGGGACATAAAGAACGGGATTGAGAGAAATATGCGAGGATAGTCTCACGCTACCAACGTGAGATGCTTGGACGTGAGTACCATCCGGAAGGCCGACGACACGGCTGGGAATGTGACGAATGTCCGTAAAAAATTCCATATTGCCGGTAACATGATGGGAACAACCAGTATCTATTAACCACTTACCAAAGAATGTATGGGAAGGTGTACCAAATACGGCAACCGGGGGCTGTGAAGACTCACCACGACGGACCTCAGTGTGCATCGCGTTACTACCTTCAGGTTTGACGGTATTTGTGGGATTGTTAGTACGAGTACCAGCACGGCCACGGTTGGAATTACCACCACGGGAGGGACCATGATTCGGATTTTTCACGCCTCGAAGCTCATACCACCAGTCAGGTATTTCATCTAATAAGTCAAATCACATACTACGATCATGTCCCATCTTACCACAATTAGAACACACAAGTTTTTGTCTTTCAGAACGAGAGAGTTGAGTGGGAGGACGAGGAAGCAACGGAGGGCGTGGGGTAGTCTGCCGAACAGCAAACGAGGACAGTTCAGGTGGAGGGGCGGTTTCCGAGGGTTTATTGACGCCCTTCACCCGTTCCTCCTAACTGACTAGCTGAAACGCACGACTGACCGTGGTTAGGGGGGTTTGCGACAGAATCACGGACCTCAAGGTTTCATACGGAGCAGGAAGTAAGCCGAGTAAGAATTGGTGTAGCCGGTCACTTTCCCGTCTGTCGAGATGTTGTTTAGCGACATTGCCAGAACAAGTGCAGGAAATAAGAGGTTCATGAGTATCCAATTCATCCCACAATTGATTTAAGGTGCCATAATATACCGCCACAGACATATTTCCAGATTGCTTACAATCACGAGCGACCCTTTAAGTTGTTGGATACGGGATCCGTCAATAACGCTAAAGCGATCATGTAAATCATCCCATAGGCGTTTGGCATTATCATATTTAGAGAGAAGACGTTTTACCTCGGGCTCAATGAGATTCATGAGCCAAGAAATAAGCATTGAATGAAGCGTCTCCCAATCGTCTGGAGTGCACGGCGGCTGCGGTTCTGTAAGAGTGCCATCAAGGAACCCATACTTGCGGCGCGCTTTAAGAGCAGTACGGACATCGGATTTCCATTCATCAAAGTTGTGAAGGGTAAGACGGGTACCAGTGATGCGGTCACCAGGTTTATCGTGATTGCCTATGTAATATGGAGAAGAAGAATCGATACGAGGCGGAGGAGGAGGGGTAGACGACTGTTCGTCACCGGCCATGACAGCCGAGATAGGTAGATGTTTTAAGATTTTTATTTTGGAGAATTTGTTGTGGAATAGGTTTCGTCTGATACCATGCTAATAATATAATTAGGTATAAAACTCAATCTGATTAGTATTGATAATAGTCTCCGTATTTATAGTACATCGTAAGGTATAAAATAATAGAGTCGGGCTCAAACTAGGAGACCCAACATATGACTCAAACTAGGAGTCCTATCGTAATAGACTTCATAGATAAATGTAATATTATGACCGAATAAAAAAGCTACGTATAGAAAAATAATAGAACGAAGTTAAATGGTTAAGCAATAAAATTGAGTATTTAAAACATCGAGGTAGATGTTATATTTGAGTCATATTAGACTTCTTTTTTTGGCTACAAATATGAGACTTCTCTAAGGCATAACAATTCTACCTATATTTAATTTTGACTTCATTTATTGCTTACAAACATTATCTTTTAGTTTGATTCAATTTGTTATATATATATTTTTTTTTGTATGTATTTCACGAAACGTGGAGTTTCTAATATCGCTCGAAAGTAGTTTGTTAAAGTTGGAGTCTCTCTAATCGCTTGAAAAAAGCTTTATTAATATAGATAGATAGATTGATTTACTCCGTATTGTGTAAACATTTAAATTCCGAAAATGAAATTAACTCAGAATCGAAATATCCCAACCTAAATATGATCAAATTGAAACTGAAAGCGATCCGACCCGACCCAAACACCGGCTAATTTGGTGTAGTTTAATTAATTATTTGTAGACCTGTCAAATTCTGCCCCGACCCAAAAACCCGACCCGACCCGTTTTTCTAGGGTCAAAACCTGAAAATTTCAAAACGCTGACCCGTTTGACCCAAACCCAAAACGACCCATTATTTAAGGGTCAAAAGCGGACCCGAACCGCTCGACCCGTTGGGTCAAAGGTAAATCATGAATTTTATTAAAATATCAATATTTATATATTATACTTGAAAAAATGACTAACAAATTATTATTTTTAGTACTAAAAATTACAAACACAATTAAAAAAGGCGTAGAGACTATTTTGCAACCCGTGTTTTGGCCCTTATCTAACCTGTGACCCGTATTCGACCTGACTCGTTTTCTGACCAAACCCGTATAACCCGACCCAAGACCCGACAGGCCTAATTATTTGTGAAAGAAATGGTGTACGGAGTAGTAATACTCGTCGTGGTAATCTCATCTGTCGTCTGTTACCTGTCATCTGTAGAGAGAGATGAAAATAGAAGGAATAGAGGACGAAGAGAAATGGCTTGCCGAAGGAATCGCCGGCGTTCAACACAACGCCTTCTTCATGCTTCGTGCTCTCGTAATTTCTCTTTCTCTTTTGATCATCAAAATTCAATCAATTATCATTTTAACTCTTGTATTAATTCGAATAATACTCCATATATTTGCAGGAGGCAGACAATCTAAGAGAAGCACTCAAATTCTCTGCGCAAATGCTTTCTGAGTTGCGCACTTCTAAACTTTCTCCTCATAAGTATTTTGAGCTTTGTAAGATCTTCATTTTCTTTCTTGCATGCTTTGACTTTAGCTCAATTCTTAATTATTCTCCTTTTTCATTCTAATTTTGTGCCTTTTTCGAGTATTTCGCAATCGTTCTATCGAATTGTTCCCATTTTTTGGATGAAGTGTGTTTGTGTCTGTGTCTTTAGCTCTGGACTATCACTGATAATGTAAAATAGTAGTTAACTAAATTGTCTGTCAATGCAATTATCCAACCAATTTTGATTATTCATCATTCGTTAACACCGGATACACTGTGTCGATTTGATCCCATTACCCTTGCCATATCTACTGATTTATCTTAATTTTAATTAATTTTTAGTTTTAGTAGTTATGTTGTACTCCGTAAAATATTTCTCTTTTTCACTTCTGTGTAATTCGTATACATTAACTTGAGTTTTGTTGCAATTTCTGACCCTCCGAATTTGTAATTTTGTTGACCTTTTGTTCATTAAAAGAATTTGAATGTTCGTAAGGCCTGGAATACACGATCCCGACTGCGCTTGTAAACTTTTGAACTTAAAAGATAGCTCATAGTCGTCTTACAAATCTAGATCTACATTTTTATCTAGATATCAGTATAGTGGCTTACAATTTAAAGCCGTACTAGTTTTAGTGTTTAATATTATCTGAAAGTCAGTGCACCTATCTCTTCTCTTTTTACTCAACTTTAGTCATTTCAGAGCTAAAGCCGCTAAAATTCTTTGTTTTGTGTTTTCTCATATATATTATGGTTTGGGAAGATATGCGAGCATTTGATGAATTGAGGAAGCTGGAATTGTTCTTTAAAGATGAAAGTAGGCATGGCGTTTCAGTGGGTGACCTCTATGAGCTTGTTCAGCATGCTGGCAATGTATTGCCTAGGCTGTAAGTATCTTTGATATTTTTCTCCAAGTGTTAAGCTTATAGTACTCCCCCAATTCCAATAATTGGACTGCGTTATTTGATTAATGAATTGATTTGATGACTACACCCGTTCGCTTATTTCTTCTTGAAATGCGCAAAGAATACCATTCCAGAAACACGTTCCGTGCTGCGAACTGCATTGAAAAGAGTCACGGCGTCACGCATGCATGTTAAAGTAGTTCTACTATAGAGCTGAACACTGTAACTCTTAACTTAGTCAACTATATCAAATAACTCGTCAAGCCTCTTTTTGCAATTTTGCAAGTGAAGTCATACACATCGAAGTCTTCTTGCACCACCTTGTGTTGCCACAATTTGGAGATTTAAGTATTTTTTTTGTGTCTCGTGTTTTGGTGACGGATGATATAAATGTAAAGAATATTAGTTTATAGTCTTAGTTTACATATTACTTATGTCAATATATTCTCCAAATATTGTGCATATCTCATATTTGTGTATATTAGGTAAATTGTATCTTCCTACGTTGTTCACCAAGGCTGTTATACGGCTACACTAGTTCTAGGTTAGGTTAGTCTTATTGTCCTATTTAGTATATATATATGCCAATAGTTTGTACGTATCAATTTATGCAATTCTAAATAATAAAACCTACCCTTTCGGTCACTACCGAAATTTAACCATCAACAATAACAACCACCACCATGTTTGAGTCCTCCCTCCACCACCGACCGACCCACCAACCCACAACACCACCACCGTCCACCGTCACCCACAATACAAAATGTAGATTTGATAAAAAAAAAGATCAGATTAAATGCTCCGCGCCTCTGCCTCCCTCCACGTCAACTACCTCCTCAACCGAGACATATCGCCATCAACCATATTCAATACCCGTTCAACACTCGTTTTGCTTATTTTCATATTTTTCAAAAAAAAAAAAAAAAACCATTTCACCTACGTAAGAAACCTATACTCTTGCATTCTCATACTCAACCTTCCAGCACAGCACCGGCCATGGTAGTCGACCACATTCACACAGGCATGGATCCCCTCTAACCACCAAGCCCACCTGTTCTGTCCAACATCCCAGAAATAGTCCCCATCAACGCTTTCCACATCTTCGGTTCTCCTCATACATGTCCAAGCTCGGACTCACCTCCAGTTCTGTCCAATATACTTATGCGAGTACCTATGCATCTGCCGGTCTCACCATGGTTCGTCCACCTGACGCGTATACCATAAAGTTATGGCACCAATTCAGTTACTGCTCTCCAAGATTTGCCTTACTCTTCGACCGTCCATCTTGCGGGGGCGTGTAAAGAATATTAGTTTATAGTCTTAGTTTACATATTACTTATGTCAACATATTCTCCAAATATTGTGCATATCTCATATTTGTGTATATTAGGTAAATTGTATCTTCCTACCTTGTTCACCAAGGCTGTTATACGGCTACACTAGTTCTAGGTTAGGTTAGTCTTATTGTCCTATTTAGTATATATATGCCAATAGTTTGTACGTATCAATTTATGCAATTCTAAATAATAAAACCTTTCTCTTAAAACTTTATAATAAATGATTTGAATTTCGCAAGATGGCATATGTAGAACGCCACCTCACTCATAGACACAAAATTAGTGTGCTGTACATGGAGTCCCTGATCTTCGTCTTAGTAAATTCTATGCAAGATTATGGATCACAATTCACATGCGATCTACAAACTTGTGTTTGGTCCTTACCTTCTATGCTGTGTTTTCAAAATCTTTATAAACCTTGCTGGAATACTTGGATAACCTTAATCTTCTTCGTTTGAGAAGGCGTGAGGCACACCAAGGCAATGAGGTCAGAAGCGACAAAGCACGTCTTTTTGAAAACAAATTCGTATTTTCAAGATAAAGTTTTTTTTTTTGGATTTTATAGAGGTGTAACATGTAAAGAAGTAAACATTAGGGATAATATGCCAAAGGGAAGGGAATAGTAAAAGAACTAGAAGAGAAAAATATCAAAATTGCGTAGTACTGCACCTCGCTAGCTGGGCCTTATCCATAAGGCACAGTGAGATGTTTTGCCTAGTGTGCTTAAGCGCGCTAGAGTTGTGCTTTTCTAAACTAAGATTATATTCTTGTTTGTATAATTTTGTAATATTTAAGATCCTATGTCAAATCACCAGGTACCTCCTTTGTACCGTAGGATCCATATACATAAACTCAAAGGAGGGTCCCTCTAAAGATATTCTGAAAGACCTTGTTGAGATGTGCCGTGCAGTTCAAAATCCAATTCGCGGCCTTTTCTTGAGGAGCTATCTTTGTCAAGTCACTAGAGACATACTACCTGATATTGGGTCAGAGTATGAAGGGTGAGTATTACTTGTCTTTGTAAGTTAATATGTTTCAACTTTCAAGTCACCTTTTTGTAAGTTAATATGGTGAGAACAGGAGGTAGATTAAAACTACTGGCTTTTGGCGATCCTTTACCCTTTTTTGGTGTTAGTCCTGTTTGGGTAGCTTCTCATATACAGCGCTTGCTTATAGCTATACTTTAAGTTTCTATGGCTCTCTTGAGATTAAAAAAAACGGCAGCTGACATGATAAGAAAAAATTGAGCAAATATGTGAAACTTCTGAGGAAAATAAGATGGAAACACAGCTAGAAACTTTCTCAATGGTTTTTCAAGACAAGGATATGTCTGTGCAGCCTCTACCCACCGCGCAATTTGCGGGAGCCATTAAGGCATTGAGGTAATGTTGTTGTTGTTGGGTATGTCTGTGCACTTTCAATCCCTTCGTACCTCACCATAAGAGGGACCTTGGAGGCACGGGATAATTGTGTTGTTTCATTTGGGAATCTCTGAAAAGAGAAGTAGGCGAGTGTATTTATTTAAGGCATATCTAATATTCATGAAAGTTGGTTGTATATTTCTTGAGGGGAAAGACTTATTAATGAAAATATAAGTAATGAGGTTTAGGCATCTTCAGAAGAAACAGAAAAGTTAATGAGCTTATCATATCCTTTTAAGACCAGATAGTGAAGTTTTAGTCCTTAAATTTAAAAGTAATGTATGGCCAACTAACCACAATTAGATATTGTTGATTTTGAGCTTTTAAATTCTTTATTTGTGAGCCAATCAAAGTATATATTATAATTTGCTGCAAATTGCTTGCTGGAGTGCTGGAACTCAATCCCCAAACTCATGCTGTGAAATTGATGGGAAAAACGTGAACCGGTAGAGCTTCTCTTTAGAAATGGGTTTATTGAAGTATCGAACTACTTTAAAGAAGATATTCAATGTTGGGCATTCATATCCGAGAACTACATAAACGGCAAATTTTTGGGTACATAGTTTTCTACTTTTCTGGACACTATAATCTTATTCACATAGAAATCCTGATATAATTTTAATATGTAAAGTTGTTTGTTGATTTTTGGATGTTGATGATCTTGGGGTTGCTCCTTTCACATTGAGACATAAAGTAACCATAAGGCCGCAGTCTTTTTAACTTGCCGTACTTATTTTCCGAGAAAACAAAGAAAGATTGGGAAGTGTTTAACTTTTCTTTAATACATATGTGACGATATTTAAGGACAACAAGGGGGTGATTCCCATGTACAAAAAGATACTAAGGGGGTGATGCCCGTATACAGAAAAAGAGCTAGATGCTTAATCCCTCATGAGTAATCTTAACTGCAAAAAAAAAAAAGTAATTCAAGTTCCAGTGTGTGTGCATTTACTTGACTCCATCTATACAACAACTTCAAGAAGCGGAATCTAAACACTTAACACGTAGAAGAAATGCCATAAAAATGCCGATCCAAGTACACAACCGAATTACTGAAGGAGCCATCTTCCGAACTTTGCTTATGTTAAGTTAGGAAGTGTAAATTAGAAACAGCCTTAGTTGAAATTTCAGAGAAGTTCAAATATAACAAAATATTAGTTCAGGTAAATAATGCCAGTCTAAGTTTAAGAGTACAGGCATTAACTCCTTGTTATCCGCCTTTCACAAATATGGTCTCATTGAGAACCAAATTGATTTTTTTTTATTTGATTCAGAGACGGTGACACCGTCATGGATGCTGTGGACTTTGTGCTGCACAACTTCACAGAGATGAATAAACTTTGGGTTCGTTTGCAGCATCAGGTTTGTAAATTTCTTTTTATTTTTTGTATTAGAAATTAAAACTATGCACGACACCACAGTACTTGCATGCCATAAAGGTAAGGGTGTCTCATGAGGACATTATGTTTGGCCATGCAGGTGTTTTGGTGCTTGTATTGATTCATGCTGTTTCATGATCTTGAGTTAAGGACTTCAATCGAGGTTTCTGGTCTGCAGGGGCCTGGCCGGATAAAAGAAAAACGCGAAAAGGAGAGGAATGAGCTTCGCGATCTTGTAGTTTCTTCTATCTGGAGTGAGTTCATCTTTCAGCTAATAACTTCTTTCTCGAGCTCTTAGTCTTTGCATTGCCTTTTTCTTTGACTAGGTTGGAAAGAATCTTCATATCCTAAGTCAGATAGAGGGTGTGGATCTTGAAATGTACAGAGACACTGTTCTTCCTAGAATTTTAGAGCAGGTCCATTTATGATGCTTCAACTCCTGCCACCCTCTTATTTATTTGCTTTATCATGCTTTTATTATATTTCTGAATTTTGCCCAAAAACTCATCTTGGACAGGTTGTTAACTCTAAAGATGATCTGGCACAACATTATTTGATGGACTGCATAATCCAAGTTTTTCCGGATGAGTATCACTTGCAAACACTTGACATATTATTGGGTGCATGTCCGCAGCTTCAGGTATTTGCTGTGCCTGACATCAATTGTTACATCCCTAAATCTTGTATCCAATTTGTTAGCTTTTTTTTTTGTTTTTTTTTTCTAAAAACGAGAGTGCCTTTTCTTTGAGTTATAAAGTTGTGGTATAGATGGCATGGCATCTATTTATGCTGAATAAAGTATAACGGTAATGGCCGAAAGGTACGTAGCCACGTAGGAGGAAATAAATTGAGGTGCATGGAAAATAAGAGCATTGATGCAATGCTTCTTAAGTACCTTCTTATAGTTAGACCTCGCAAAACCAACCCGACCCGAAAAGTCTGACCCGAGACCCGAAATTGACCCGTGAGTGTGACCCGAGACCTGAACATGACCTGAGCTTTGTTGACTTGGAACTGACCCGACCCAAAACCACCCGACCTGAGAACTACCCGGTAAAACATAACTCGAATTGAACAAAAAAAACTTGAAATGACTAATTTAAAGCACACTATATATTATATACGTTAAAATAAAGAATCAATCATCAAAACTGAACTAAAAAATGGTAATAATACTAAACATACTTTTTTTCTCTTAATCATTGACCCGAAAATGACCCAGCCCGAAATAACCCAACTCGCTTGACCAATAATGTCCCGAATGCCATCGAAATGGACCCAAAACCCGGAATGGCCCAACTTGACCCTTTCGCCATGTCTAGCTACAGTTAAGCCCCTGGCAAGTTCTAATGTAACCTAAACGTCTCGTATGATCCAAAACAAATACTCCAGAAATCACGTTTTGATGTGCTAACTGCTGGGTAGAGATACGATTATTCTAATTCTCCATCATACTTAGATCACATGTCAGAAGCAGAGAGTGCTACTGTAGAAAACCCCATTCATATATCCGTGCTAAGAAATATAAGACAATTCCATTAGCAATCAGCAATGAGCCTATGACCAGTGAAAAATGATTAGATCTTTGATTAGCTACACTAAGGATGCTTTGATTAGTAAATCTCTGCTTTACTACAAAAAAACGCCTGCCTCTACATCGCTTTCGTCTCTCAGAGAGACAGAGACAGCCTATTCGAAGATTTATATAACTGTTCCTGAGTTCTCTGTGAAGGAATTTTAGAATTCTAGGCTCTCAAAGCTAGTTATAACAACTTCAGATATCCCAAACCAGCCCATGAGTTTGCCAGGTGGAGCTTTCCTGAGGGCATTTTCTTTTTCCCTTCGGGCTGTAGAGAGGTGACTCCAACCAAACTTGGTGCTATGATCTTGCTTGTCAGTGCTCAGTGTTTTAAGCAATTTTTTTGAGGAATATATTTATTTCAAGTGTGTCATTATGCCAGTTGCCTTACAGATGCTTCTTTCTTACTATTTACAAACTGCTACATCTACAGCCAACAGTTGATGTAAAAATGGTGCTATCTGAGCTGATGGAGCGACTTTCAAACTACGCTGCATCTAGTCCAGAAGTAAGCGATAGCAAATTTCATCCCATGGTAAAATTGACTCCGGCATCTAACTGACTAGAATATTGTGCAGGTATTGTCGGAATTCCTGCAAGTGGAAGCTTTTGGTAAACTGAACAATGCCATTGGGAAGGTAGGTTACTAGGTTGGATCTTCACCTCAGAAGTCACCAATTTATCGCTGGTTGGGATTGTTCTTGTTTAACTATCTTAAAGTATTTTCCTCACATTCTGGATGTGTGGTCATTGAAGTTTCGTGTTTGTTTTGACCCCACGAATCTAGAAATTCATTTACCATGCTCTACTCTCAGGTTATCGAAGCACAAGTGGACATGCCAATTGTTGGAGCCATAACATTATACACCTCACTTCTTACGTTTACTCTCCGTGTTCATCCCGATTGCCTTGACTATGTTGATCTTGTACTGGTATGTTTCTCATGGAGCTGATACAGTCCGTGTGCGCTTCTTTAACATGGGGAGTTATTATTTTTTATTTTATTTTGAGAGTTTACTGATGCACTGTTTAGGTAGGACTTTGTTTCAGCAGAAAGGCCTTGGGCTCATTTCCGTGGTATTTCCACGAGTTTTACCTGTGACAGATGGTCATGAGCTCGTTAATAGAGTTTTTTTACCTTATCAATCTTACTAGCTTTTTGTGGTCTATTAGTCACGAAGCATTGCCTGATTACACTGTATCTTGTGGCCTTTGATCATCATGAGTTCATGACCCATGGCAGACAACTGAGTTACCCTTTCCCTGCAGGGTGCATGTGTAAGGAAACTTTCAGGGAAGCCGAAGCTGGAAGACAGCCGGGCTACCAAACAAATCATAGCACTTTTAAGTGCTCCGCTGGACAAGTATAATGATGCTGTTACAGCATTAACTCTTTCTAATTATCCCCGAATAATGGACTATCTTGATAACGATACTAAGAAAGTCATGGCAATGCTAATCATACAGAACATTTTAAAAAACTATACTTGCATTTCCACTGCTGATCAGGTACATTTCATCTTTTTTTTTCCTTTTTAGCTATTTAGGCTTGGGTAGTGAGCATAGAGATTTAATATGCGTTTTCCTGTAGGTGGAAGCATTATTTGAGTTGATCAAAGGGCTTATCAAAGATATAGGTGAAACTTCTGCTGATGAGGTATGACGATCTTCATCTTCATCGCCCTTTTACTTCATTTTTTGTCTACTTTCTTTTTGGTGTGTCTTTTAGAGAAGGGATGTTGGGTGACATTTTTATTTGGTGCAAGTGCACCATGTCAGTTTTATGCCTTCCTGACGACCTACTCTGTCCTTGGAAAATTTTACAATTCTCATTGAAATAAACTTTAGTATGTATGTCAGATTTTGTCGCTGATACCAACGTCAATTTTGAGCTAGCAAATTGTGGTATAAGTAGTTATATGAACTGTGCACTGCTTGTTTGTTCCCTTCTTTCATTTGCTTTTCTGTATTTACATTTAAAAGGTTTGTTTTCCCCCCTCTCTACATCCTTATGATATTTCTTAAATTGCAATGGTTCCTCGTTTCAACCACAGTATGTTTTGTTAGATAATAATGTAAACACGTACCTATACATGTATCTTTTTTATACACATACAGCTACAAAAGCAACGAAGCTTTAATTTTCAAGTAGTTTGGGTCGGCCAGCTGTCAACATGGATCAGGATAAGGGACTGTTAGTTGATGGAGGAGAATGAGAGAAAGATGAAAGAAAACAATAATGAAGAGCACCAAGGGAGGGAAGAACTGAGAATTAAGCCAAAAAACCAATTAGGCAAGCAGAAAAGAACAAAGAGAAAAGAGACAAGGAGAGAGGAAAAATAGAGTGCAAGGGAGGCAAAGTGAATAAGCGCGAACAAAATCAAATAAAAGATGAAATATTCTGATGCAATCATTCGCCATAACCGGCATAACCTTTTTAGCTTACCCCTGTTGTCCTGGACCTTGCCTCTGCGGTAATATTTTGAGCCACTAGCTTTTGCCAAAATCTACATATGCGTAGCCTTGGCAAACGGGTGAACCGGGCCGCGCCGTCGCGGGCGGATCAGGTCAGTTACGGGTTTGCAAGTATTCGGGTCAGATCGAGTCGGGTTTGGGTCGTTTCGGTTCTATTACTATCAAGTTCTTTAGGAATAATGGTCAGTTTGCACTTTGCAACAATAAACATTCTGGTCGGGTCATATTGATTCAGGTTATGGGTCATGCTTGGGTCCTCAGTTCGGGGTGTCGGAAAATTGGGGTATGGGTCGGGTCATTTCGCCAGGTCTACATATGCGTTGGGTTTAATCTCTCTTATTATTATTGTGAACTTAACTCTATGTTGCTCCTGTTGATATCCTTTGTGCTGCAACATTTGGTCTTTACCTGCTGAAGTGTTAACTTAGTGATTGATGTATGTGTTTCTTTCTTACAATTCTAGTATGATGAGGAGGATTTCAAGGAGGAGCAGAATTCTGTAGCTCGCCTTATACACATGCTGTATAATGACGATCCTGAGGAGATGTTAAAGGTAATTTGCAGTATCCTATTTAACTTGAACACCAGTAGATTTGATTATAAACTATACCTTATCCTCTGTGCTCTGTGCTCTGTGTTCTGTGTTAGATTATATGTACCATACAGAGACATATCATGACTGGTGGTCAGAAACGGTTGCCTTTCACTGTTCCAGCTCTGGTCTTTTCTGCACTAAAGGTACTACTTCTTCACTTTACCGTCGTTCTCTGAACTATGAGACTTTGGTAGCTAGTACATTTCTTCGTGCGAAATCTGTGTAATGCTGTTTGTATTACAGCTGGTCAGGCAACTACAGGGTCAGGATGGTGAAGCAGATGGTGAAGAAGCGCCTGCAACACCTAAAAGAATCTTTCAATTAGTGAATCAGGTATTCCCTCTATCCCACCATTTTTTTTTTATCTTACATACTGTTTTGAGATTCATCTTTATTAGTTTATTATCTCTGGCCATCATTTGGTTAAATAAGTACTCTGTAATAGATAAGTCAAATTAACTAATTACGTGAATCCCAAGATCTATCCATGATGCATAAAACTTAGATTAGGAACGCATACTTTAGTGAAGATCTCTCGAGCTTTCGAGTCAAGTGGTGCGTGTGATATCTAGATGAGAGCCCTAAGCATTGCCAAAACCGATGAATCACCCATGTCGGCTAGCTAGTATACTTCTAAGGATTGATGTGGAAATCTCAGAATACAATTTTAGAGAGAAATTTCTTTCTTTTTTTTCCTCCCGAAGAACAACTAAATATAGTTCTCTATAAGTGAGGATCTCCTCTCACTTCTCCTCGATACGAAAGTTTCCTAATCCCACCTATAACTACAATTACGTAACCCCCATACTCCTTAATAGTAATAAGGTAAGGATAGAATATAACGTTCTCCTCTCCTCCTTTTGGCCGATTTTACTTGTGTATTAGGGATGGATATTATCTGTCTAAAATACCCTTAATTACCTCCTTGTGGGCCAACCGTTGTTGAGTTGGATATTAATGTAATCACTATATTTATCTAACAATTTAATCACCTATCATAACCACAAATTACGGTCCAACCATATAGTCAAATGGTGTAACTCAAATTGCTCATGTACGATTAACGACCCCTTATTTTGAAAGTTAGGCACCACAACGTGCGCTTAAGCGCTATACCCAATTTGATTAGACCAATTTGGCTCAATAGTTACAAATCCTCGATGTAATTGGTTTCTCGCAAATACTATGACCTGAAAATCATTCAACGTTGATAAGGGCTTAGTCATCTATCCAAATTAAAGTAAAAACCCTAGGGTCAACTAACTAGGGTAGCAAGTGGAGTAGGGGTTGAATCACAAGGACCAGAGATGTAATTAGTTGCTAAATTTGTCTCGGTTTATGCTAAGTTACTAAGTCACGTGTGTTTGGGTTTGGATTTGGTTATAACTAAATTAAATTTTACTAGGCAATGAACAATGCTGAAGATGAAAGCAAACAAATATAAGTAATGGTAATAAGGTGATAACAATGGGAAAAAGAACTAGGATCAATTAGGTTCATTCAAATGGTTTCGGGGATTGTAAACAATCGCTGGGTTTGATATTAAGTTATTACCTACGCTTGGGTCACGTCCTCTTGGTCTTATGACTACCTTAGGTTGAACTAGCGGTCCTCGCAACTCACTAGCTCTTCCTACCAAATTCATGCAATTCTAACCGTCAAGGTAGACGTAGGCTTTCGATTTGGCCAATTAAGGTCGACGATACAAATAGATGGGTCAAATCAGAAGTTGGAACCAACAATTCAACAAACACTTAAGATGCATAAACTTGGAAGTAATATCATTAATCAACACCCAAAATCTAAACATTGATATACCTTAAAAAAGCTCAACATTGATAACAATCCCTAATGACCATTCATAATAACAATCCCTAATGACCATTCATAATCCCCCTAACACCCTAGAAATAAACTACCCCAACATGTTTAGGGAAGATAAAACAAGAGACATAAGAACAACTATATATCAAACATGGTATTAAATGATATTAATGTAAGCAAACAAGATAAGCTAAAACAAACAAGATTAATGCAAAAAAAATGGTTGAGGATCAGATTTATATCAAACTTGGGAGGGAAATGCATAAAAAAGATGAAAGCTTTGATTGATCGAGAATGTTTGATGCGCCATGTCTTGAACTGATTACAAACCAAATATCAAAAGTTATTTACTATATGTTAGATTAAGAAATAATTAAGTAAAGATTAAGAAAATAGTAAGCTAAAGCAGAGGTTTTTAGATTTAGGGTTCGTGTCCATAAGGATTACAAAAGAGGGGGGGGGGGGGGGGTATTTATGCCCTTCACAATAAAGAACAAGAGCCAAAAATGAAATGGGCCTGAAACAGCGCTTCCAGGCTGAAACTGAGGCTTCATGACCTGGGATAATTCTCGGGACAAGTGGGTCCCTTCGCCATTGAGAAAAGGTGGTCGCGGTCGGGATGTCTGTAGGATGAATTCATCTTGTTTTCCGTCCTCTTCTCTTCCCTATAGAGAAACTAGAAGGGAAGGGAAGCAGCCTGGGGGTCTTCTTTATTCTCTAAAGAGATGAAGGCTTCCCTCTAGGGAAGGCTTGAGGTCCTTCTTTCAACCTTCGTTCCTCATTGCCTTGAGTTAAGGTTGCCTGATCCGCGTTTTTTGGGCCTCTTTGGTGTGTGGGATCACCCTAAGGATTTGTAGGGTCCGCCTAGCTTCTCTGCTTTCCTCTACATCTCAGAATGAGTAGGAAATGCGCTCAAAATTTCATATTCCTACAAACTGTATGAAAATATAAAAGACACTAGAGGAAGTGATTAGTCCCCTAGATTCAAACAAGGAAAATGAGAGGGTAAAAACATACTCCGTATAAAATAACTACACATCAAACGTATGTCTCAGCATATAATCTATGGCTTCTCCTGAGTAAATGCACTACTGTTGACACCCATTCTAATATGTCCAACATGAAATTAATAAAATAGGAATTCATAAGATGTGATTTTATTTTAATTAATTCATGCAGCTAGCTTTCTATAATGTTTCAGACTATTTGATCTCATTTCAAAAAATTAATTGTGATTGGTATCTTGGAATTTGGAAACAGCAATTTACTTGTCTTTCATTCTGGCTGCATATCTTCTAAGCAGCCAACCGTTTCTTTGCCTTAGGTCTTCCATAAATCTTTAGCTGAATCAAAGGTTGTGTTCCTTGCGCTTTTAAGTTGCATTTGGGATCTTGAGTGTATCATGTCGTGGCGTAACAAAACCCCTCTGAAGATAAACTTTGCATAATCTTAGTTATAATAAGCATGCCCGGGTGCAACTTGGAAGGCTCACTGAAATACTGGCCAAATCGCCTCAAGGAGACAAGGAGCATTAGGTGTTACCTTACATAAGCCATGGCTAGCAAGACGCAATTTCATTATTTGTTTAGTTCTTTTATTGCTCTCTTTCCTTTGCCCCAATATCACTCACTATCTTTAACCTTTTTACATGCCTAGTCTCTTAAAAAAAAAAAGAGCTATTGTTGCACAGTTTTATTTTAAATAAATCTTGTCTGCAAAAATGGCGTGGTTGTATGAGGTGGGCATTTTTTCCCAGTACACGACGTGTATAATTCAAAGGGTACGTCAAACACAGTCGACTGGTCCTGGAATGCTGTTCCTAATCAATATGCTCTTCACTAATCAGTCAAAGTTTTTTTCATACTGTATCCATTCCAAGTCGAATTAGTAGTGACATTATATACTGTATCTCTTTTATCTTATATATATCTTTTGTGGTTGCAGAGCATTGAGGCTCTTTCGGCCGTTCCCTGTCCCGATATGGCATTGAGGCTGTATCTGCAATGTGCTGAGGTGCGATTGGAAATTTTGTACGAGCGGTCAATATTGGTAGCTATGAACGAATTTCTAACATATTGTCACCTATGTATGTAGGCCGCTTGTGACTGTGATCTTGAGCCGTTAGCTTATGAGTTCTTCACACAGGCATTTATCTTGTACGAAGAAGATATCGCGGTAATTGCTTAATTGCTTTAGTTAGCGCCCTTTGAAATTTGGAGGTGTTCCATGATTAGGTCGCCTTTAACTGTGATTTTCGTTGTTGCTACTAGGATTCTAAAGCACAGTTCACTGCCATACATCTTATAATTGGTACCCTACAGAGGATGTCTGTTTTTGGTGTGGAGAACAGAGACACTTTAACACATAAGGCAACAGGGGTATGGTTATTAAGTGATCATTGAATATCAGAAGATTTTGGCAACATATTTCTTACAGCTCTTATTTTGTGGGTCCCCAGTATTCGGCAAAACTTTTGAAGAAGGCTGACCAATGCAGAGCCGTTTATGCATGCTCTCATCTTTTCTGGGTGGATGACCAGAATGGTATTAAGGATGGAGAAAGGTAGAACTGCTTGCCCTTTTACGTTTGGGTAAAGAGTAGAGTAGTAGACGCATGTTAAGGGACGCATAATTCAAATCCTCAAAATTGTCTTCTATGAGAATTTAAAATGAACCAAGTTGTCGTAGATTAAATGTGGCTTGGAAGTGAATATTCTCCATATTCTACTTTACATTTAACTAAAACCGCTTCGTCTGTCAATCTAGATGTTGAATAGCATTTGTTTTCCTTAACTCTTAAAACTATGCTTCTTTTATTTTGAGGCCTGTCGTAAGTTGTGCTTTATAATTCACTTTGATTGCAATTTCAAATCAATGTGTTGCCGATAATCACAGGGTTTTGCTATGCCTGAAGCGTTCATTACGGATTGCAAATGCTGCCCAACAGATGGCAAATGTAACGCGTGGAAGCAGTGGGCCAGTTACATTGTTCGTTGAAATTCTAAACAAGTTAGTTGATGAGAGTGAATCAGCACCATGCAACTTTTATTACATTGTCGTGTTGTCTTTAGCTGCTGACCTTGTACTTCTATTTGTGAAAAATGGCAACAGGTATCTGTATTTCTTTGAGAAGGGAAATCCACAGATCACAAGTTTGGCAATTCAGGGTCTTGTTGAATTAATCAAAACTGATATGCAGAGTGATACATCAACTGTAGATTCAGCAACTACTGCTTTTTTCAACAGCACTTTACGGTATATTCAATTCCAAAAACAGAAAGGAGGTGTGATGGGTGAAAAGTATGATCCAGTTAAGTTATGACATCTCTATTTTTTGGGACTGTGCATAGTACATCAATAAGTAAGTTTCGTTGAATTTCATTTGGTCGATGTCAATTTACATAATCAAGGGCGCGGTAGGCAAACCAGGTTTAAGAAGAGGATGAAACTAATAGCTTGCTGAACAAGATGGACATAGTTCATATAGTATGCTGAAGTCTTCTTCTCTAAATGTTCATTTCTGTAATATTTCTGTATTTCTGTATATTCTTTGATGTTATGGTGGAAGTTCTTGAATATATACAAGGCTCCTCGAGACAATTGGGGAAGATATTTTGTATGTGCCTTTAGACATCTCTCGAAATTGTACCATTTGATTGATTAATTGATTTTCTCATCACATCTTACAAGTTATTTTTTAATGATTTTATTATCTGTTTTTCTAGTGTGTCAAACTTCCACTGCTGCTGCTACTACTACTACTACTACTATTTTTCAGATCCTGACTTGTAGAGGTGATGTGAGAACATCAGAACATAACAAATCAGTTGGGTACATACTACATAGTACTTTTTTCATCCCAAAATAATCTTTTTTCTTTTTTTAGTCATTCAAAAATAACCTTTGTAATTTTCTTTTTCAATACTAAAAACTTTGGGTTTCCGTGTTCTCTTTATATTTCATTATTCGATTATATAAATCCTTCGGATAGTCAATCACTTTGATACATGATTAATCAATCTGACAAATCGACATCTTCCCCATAATTTGGTAACCCATCAATTTTTTTTCTTACATTTACACTACAACATAAAGAGCATAACACAGCAATGACAAGACTTCAGTAGATCTTGACGAATCACAGTTTTCTATCCGTGTCGTGTCAGTGTTACGCTTTCTGTGCAGCTGTGGTCACTGCCTAATTGCCGAAACTGACTAGCTGAGCATATAAACTGCCAGGACGACTAATGAGCTCTTCATGGCTGCCAATTTCAGCCACACTGCCTTGTTGCATCACCGCAATACTGTCAGCGCCGCGTATTGTGGAGAGCCTGTGAGCCACGATGATGGTTGTCCGACCTTGCATGAGTTTGTCTAGGGCTTCCTGTACAAGCTTCTCTGATGTTGTATCAAGTGCACTTGTTGCTTCGTCTAACAGGAGGATAGAAGGGTCTTTTAGTATGGCCCGAGCAATGGCCACCCTTTGTTTCTGTCCTCCTGATAACTGTGACCCTTTTTCCCCCACTTTTGTGTCATAACTGTCTGCCATCCTGCTTATAAACCCATGAGCATTTGCTGCTTTTGCCGCTTTCATTATCTCGATTTCTGTTGCCACCTCGTTTCCGTAACGTATGTTCTCGTAGATTGTGGTGGAGAATAATGCGGGTTCTTGTTGAACTAGGCCTATCCCCTGTCTTAGAGACTTCAAGTTCAAACCCCGAATATCACACCCATCTATCAAAACGGACCCGCAAGACGAGTCATAGAATCTGACAATGAGGCTAATCAATGTGGATTTTCCTGACCCACTTTGTCCAACAACTGCTACACTCTTTCCCGCAGGGATCTCAAGGTTGAGATTCTTCAGAATGATCATGTCCGGCCTTGACGGATACACAAAACTGACATCTCTGAATGTTATATCTCCTTTGATGTCAGTTACTATCTGTGATTTGGGATCATCAGAATTAATCTCTGGTTTTCTGTTAAGAATGCTAAATACTGAACCAAGTGCATCCGATCCCTTTAATAATTCAGGAGCAAGAGTAAGGGCTTCGGCAACTGAGAAAGATGTGACGATTAAGACCATGAAGGACTTGATTACATCCCCAAAATTAGTGTCTTTGTGTTTCAGCAGGGTGGAAGCGTACCAAAGAGTAAGTGCATATGAACAGAACGCAAGCAGCTGTGAGATCCCATATCCCAACCCTGATATATGGCCTCGCAAAAGAGCATGTTTATTTGGCTGGTCTAAGTGCTTACAGAATTGATTTGATATTTGTTCTTCTGCTCCAAATGCAGCAATGGTTCTAATGTTGGAAATTGCTTCTTGAGCTAAAGAATTGGCCTCATAGTACACTTTTGTATAATTACCCCCGAAGCCCCGTAGGAAAAATTGCTGAAACATACAAAGATGGATGCTTGTTAGGCCTTCATATTCTTGTATGATTTCTACGTTTTAACTTTATTGGACTCTAAAAGTTTCCCAATATAAACTTTTAGGCAATATATACCGTTCAAGTTGAAAAATTAGGTCAAGACAGCTTTGAAGAAACTTTTTGAAGAATGAAACAGTCTCATGTATGATAGGAAGTAACAACCCGTACCTCGGCTATGGCTGCCCCGATGAGGAGGGGAAACATAGCAACAGTGAGAGCTGCAATACGCCAGCTGAAGATAAAAGCCACAACAAAAGCTGCCACAATGAGTGCTCCATTCTGAACTATTGTTGATAAACGATCCACGAGAGCAATCCTCACAAGAGTCGCATCTGCTGCTAATTTTGATGTCAGTGACCCCACTCCATTTCCTTGTTCATCAAACCACCCCGTTTCATTTGACACCATAGCTGTTTTAACAAACAATCTAGTCAGTGAACAATGAAGCATCACAATCTTATTATGTAGATGGGTTAGATTTGAAGATATGAACCTGAAAACATAGATAAGCGGATACGTGTAGTGATTCTTTCTCCCATTAAAGTGTAGAAGTAATGTTGCATGAGATATATGGGAATAGTAACTGAAGCTAATCCCAGGAACAAAAATACTAGTATCTGAACATCGTGTCTGATTTTGGTTTCGTCATTAGAATAGAATGCTGTCAACATATAAGTGACTCCCAGAGCAAACAATGGAGCTTCTACACCAGCGAGAGCTGCCCCAAGTGACCCCAACACTGCATAAGGAAACTCAGGCGCGCTCAGCTTAACCAGATCTTTCAGTGATGGGATATGGTCTTTGGAAATCGATTCCTTTTGACCGGCTTTCTTAGAAGTTGAAAAACTTTCCGAAGAATGAACACTTGGGGAAGATTTTACGACACTTGAAACTTTCTTAGGCTGTTGGGAGTGTTTTGTAGTTTGTGAAACTTGGAAGCTGATTAAGGTTGCATATTCCCCGTGCTTGGACATCAGCTGGTCATGAGTTCCTGACTCAACAACACGACCATTACTTAGAACGATAATCTGGTCGACATCTCTGATGGTAGATAATCTATGAGCAACAATGAGAGTTGTTCGATCTGACATAATCTTCTCGAGTGCTTTCTGAACTACAAGCTCTGACTCGGTATCAAGAGCACTAGTAGCCTCATCAAGAAGCAATATTTTAGGGTTTCGAATCACAGCCCTGGCTATTGCTATTCTTTGCTTTTGCCCTCCTGACAGCTGACTTCCTCTCTCTCCTACCTGATAGCATGACGCCTCAGCTCAGTCAAACTCCATATAACGTAGGCTCAATGCATTTACAGTTTCAAAATCAATTTACAAATATTAGGAGATTAGAAGTGAACCCCACCTGAGTATTATAACCATTAGGTAGAGATTGAATAAAAGCGTGTGCGTTTGCAATTTCGGCAGCTTCGATGACTTGCTTCATGTCTGCATCTTGTTTACCATACAGAATGTTCGCTGCAATTGAAGTAGCAAACAGAGCTGGCTCTTGATTAACTAATCCCATCTGCTCTCTCAACCACTTTAGCTGTAGCCTTTGCACATCATTCCCATCCAAATGTATACTTCCTGCTTCCATTTCCTTGTAATGATTAGCTGTTTGCTTTTCGATCGACGTTCAGAAAACAGATACAACAACAACATTACCCCAATGCAGCGAGGTAAGGAGGATCAAATAATGTCGTCTTGTTTCATTCCATCAAATTTTAAAATCAAAGAATAACGAGTCATTGGCACAATTAAAAACGGGACAGAACTAGGAAAACAAATTGAGAGGGGGGAAATCCATCAGAATACCCGAAGAAGGGTTGTAGAACCTTTGAACCATGGAAATTACAGTGCTTTTTCCTGAACCACTAGGGCCAACAATAGCAAAATTCTTCCCGGCTTCAACAGAGAAACTCAGACCTTGAAAGATCCTCTTAGATCTCGAAGGGTATGCAAAGCAGATCTCACGGAACTCAATTTCCCCAGTTACAGCTGGTAATGTTATCCCAGTGACAAGCCTTTCTGAAGAGTTGTCTTCAGTTTCAATCATTCCTATTATATTAGCAGCAGCAGCGCGACCTTTTGTGATGGCTGCTAGGTTTGGCGCTGCTTGCCCAAGCGCACTGAAAGGCATAAATCGGGATGTTTTAACATACGCATGCTTATTAACGACTACTCCCTCTATTTCAATGGCTTTCGCTACATTTCCATTTTGGGGTTTTAATTTCTTTATTCTACAAACTTAGTCCAAAAGAGAGTGTAGTGAATCCAATAGAACAAAGGGGGTGCTAACAAGCTTGTAGCTGAAGTTAATAGGCATGTTTGATTTAGAAAACTTACAATCCACTGAAAATGACATTAATAATGGTGGTAAAGGCTTTGCCTCCATTAGTCTGACGATGCCGAACAAGTATGCTGGCATACCATAGAAGTAGAGCCCAGGCACAGAAGAGAAGTCCATATGTAAACCCGATGCCAAGTCCTTTGGCTAATCCACCCTTCTTCCCTAGCTTTAGTGCTTTCTCAAGTGATCTACTGTACTTTTTCACAGCCCTGCTCTCGCCTACAAACGACTGAACTGTCCGAATTTGTGAAATAACCTGATCAATTATCATCAATGGAAAGAAATGATCAAAAAGGTTGGAAAAGTGCTCGAATATCAAATTTTGTTCGACTAATGGATTATATATGTTACTTATATAACATTGTGTATGACACTCAATGGTCGACTTTATTTAAGCCGAACATGAAATTTTTTCATAAAATAGCCGAGATCAACACGTGGACATAAGCTTGTGTCATATACGAGTATTTGTGACAGAATTTGAGTTGTATAGCTCACAGATTGCGTGAATAAGATAGAAAGACACCTCTTCGGCAACCTTCCCAGAATCAGCATACGCAGCTTCGGATTTTTGGGAAAGAGTGGACATGATGACAGTGTAAGTCCCACCAGCAACAGCAATGAAAGGAACAACACCCAATGTAACAAGAGTAAGCTTCCATACTGACATGAAGCCTAGTATAAATCCCACTATGAATTGAGATAAGTACCGAAATGTATGTCCTATCTGCATGATTAACAGCCCTCGAACTCAACTAACAAAGTTGATACAATATTATACTCCCAGGAAAACTTAAAAGCCAAGAAATGAAGAGAAGAGACCTTGTCACCTATTGCATCTTGTACAAGTATCGCGTCACTAGAGATGTGGTAGACCAAGTTCTTCTTCTGAGCTTCAGTATCAAAGAAATCCATGTCTTTCTTTAATACTGCCTCAAGATACTTCAAACGCAATCTCGCTGTTTGCCTTTCCCCTGTTTGCATCCAGAAGGCAACTCCTGCATAGAAATATTTCGCAGTCAGTCGACTGATATTTGAAGGCAGACGTTTCTTACAAACAAAGCGAAGAGTGTATCCACAAAGAGTAAAACATACCTATCCATGAACTTATAAACACCAGCGATCCGAGGTATACCAGGTATAGAGAATACTGCAACCAGTATAGTACATATTAATCCATAATTCTCCTTCTAAACCAGTTGGAAATCCACTAGACTTGTAACTTATTTTTACAGCATTCAAGTAGTTAATTCTTAGAACCACTCACATTATTCGAATTTCCAACAATCATGGAATTTCCAAGAGATATCATTATTAAGGATTATATATTTATCTCCGTGTCCTGTCCCGACACAAATTTATATCACGACCTTACTTGAACACGACCTGACAATAAAAGGAGCTCCGTATATACGCAAGAAATGTAAATAAGTACCTGTGCTACACGAGCAGACAGGTGGTGAGGATCAGATGAAAATTTTCCCAAAGAATCGATCATATGACCGAAAAGCAGGAAGAAAACAGGTAGAGCAGCACCATGTATACATGCTCCAATGCTTCCAAAAAACATCAACAGATAGTCTAATGTATCTGCAGCTTTGAACAACCCAAGAAAGGACACTCCTGCTACGGAGCTTGAACTCGACAATGTCGCTTCGTCATCCATTTTTGAAGTGTGTACTTCCTCAGAGGCCATTTTTACAGTAGGTTCTTGCATTAACATATGCAGTAGCTAATAATACAGTTGAGATTTATAGAAGAAGCAATGGTGATAGACTTGATATCCTTTCCTCATCTTCTAGTCATTAAATGCTCCTACTTTTGTTTTACAGTTGGCCAACTAAAACCAAGTATGTAAATGAAATTCACAAAAAGGGTAGAAAAATAAATGGAAACTGCTTCTTCAATGGCATTTCTAGTAAAATTCCATGAGACTAGGTAATGCCTGTAAACAAATAAATAAATTGCATGTCTCTTTCTCATTAATGGAGTAGTACAAAACTACCCACTCACTATTCTTTTTTTTCTCTTGTTATATTGTTTTTATACTTTTAAATGCAAGTCATTTATGTTAACCAATAAGTTTCCATGAAGAAATCACAAGCTCTAGACATGCCGATTTCATACCATATCATGTGAATATGGGTAAAGGTGACCCATTTTTCTTTGTAGCCAAAATAATGTGTAGAATGTGACTATGGTAGGACTCATTTGACTTTACCCTTTAAACAATTGATTAATTTCCGATGTTCCCTATGAAATGCAAAAGACGACAACATTATTGCGACTCTTCATTTTCATTTTGATTTTCAAATCCCCAGTTTATTCATTCTCTCTTTCTAAACACCTTAATAATCACCATCATTTTCATGATCTTCATCTCCATCTTATCTCTACGAGCTTCATCTTGCTTCTGTACAAATGATTAGGTTTTGAAAGATGATTCATTTGATTAGGATACACGGCTTAGAGTCCAACATCTTGGCACGTTTTTGTAATACCTTAGGTATTACTAGGTTGAGTTAAGAGGGTACTCGGCCATATGATGGTATTACTTGGTCGAGTGCTGTATCAACTCGGTCGAGTGGGTGGGTACTCCGTCGAGTGGTTTGTCATTCGGTCGAGTGGCTCTGTTTGAGGAGACCCTGATTGTGTCCACTCGATCGAGTCGGTCGAGTGGGCTGTTACTCGGCCGAGTAAGAGTCAAAATTAATGGTTGTTATTTCTTATTTTCGTGTGGTACCTATCCAATATAAAAGACTTTTCTCTCTCTTATTTCCTAATAGTTCTTCATTATTAACATAAACTCTCATAAAAATTTAAATATCTCTCTAAATCCCTAATTTCTCTCTAATTACTTCTTAATCTTGTCTTGGATTTGTGGTATAATTCATTGTTCTTGATTTTTCTCATGTCATTTCCAATATTTTTAAGTGATCGCCATCCTAAATCTTGTGATTTCATCTTGTCATCTTATTACGTTATGTTTTGAGTAATTAGTACGTAATTAGTGATTAGATTGATTATTAAGATGTGATTAATGTTAATAGATCATTATATGTTGTTTAGATTAGATTATTATGATTATCTTGAGATTAGGTTATTGTTGATAGAGTAGAATTTGGATAAAATGATTATAGATGATGGAATTGTTGTTGTTGGACGTAGAAAATGGGTGAAAGTGTTGTAGATTGTAGTTTATTGTTTATTAGTATGAGATTTGAGATATTGACACCTAGATTAAGATTGTTGACCTTGTTGATGTTAGAAATGGGGGGAAATAGTCATAGATATTGGTAATTAGCCTTATTCCATAAGACTTGGTAGTAATTAGTAGTAATTGTTATTATTATGATATTGTAGGTGGCGACTTTGTAGAAGACGATCGACTTGTAGCTTACTTCATGTGCTTTGCTAGTGAGATTGATTTGCTTCAAGGTAGGTGAAACCTACTCGGTTTATGTGCATGTGATTGGTTGATGTGGATTATGATATGATTGTGACATGTTGATTGGAGTTTACTGATTGATTGTGTTTGTGATATATTTGGTGTATGAGAGTAATATTTATATGGAGCGTTTGTGGGAACCGGCTCCATAGACTACGTGGGCCGCTCTTCATGGTCCCACCATGGAATAGACATTCCACGTGGTTATGACATGAGTCTGGGGGGTGACCTTATGCGGTACGGACCATGGTGTCTACAACGTGCCTTGGACATAGCGGTGTGCTACTTGATGGCACTGCGATTGGTGGACAGTGTGCTTCTTGATTGCATCGTGGCGTGCTACTTGATGGCACTGATATGTATGCTGATGATATTGTGATTCGTATGATATTGATTATGTACATGTAAATTGACCGTTGTATTGTTTTAACTACCGTGACCAATATGATATTTCCGGCGTATGGCGAGTAGTTCTTGAACAGGTTTGAAGTAAGCCTTGATGATGATTTGTGATGATGATATGGGATGCTTACTCAGGATTGATGACGATAACTTATAGTCTTCTTTTGAGTTGGTTTTTGGACTTGTTGATTTTGTTAGTAGACTTTTGACCATGAGTATCTTTGTCCTTTGAGTTGTACCTTGTTTTGGAGTCGGATTTTAGATTGTAAACTTTGTTAACTTTCACCTTATTATATATTAAACTTGTTGAGACTCAATTTGGTACATCGTACCCTCGGGAAACCGAGGCGTAGCGCTCCCCATACTCGGAAGGTCTTGCGTAAAGGTTCTGGGTATGAAGGGGTGTTACAAAGTGGTATCAGAGCAACTATCATGGAACCTAAAATAATGAATCTAATGAAGTTAGGTGTCTAATTAAAATGAACCCAGGGTGAGTTGATTGAAGCTAATTTGCTGAATTAGGGAGACGTCTATATTAGCACTACGACCCTCTCATTCTCTCACCAGTCACTTAACGTGGGTAGATATAAGATTGGAAGCGATATGATGCATTATTTGTGCTTATGTGATGATAATGTTGCATGTGATGTGTTGATTCTTGTTGATGATGATGTCAAAAATTTAAAATGATGAGGAAATGTGATATGATTAGAATGGAGTTGGTATGAGCCATGGTGATATGCTTGGGAGTATGATATATGCTGGATTTGGAATGGAATTTGAATTTGAATGACGATGTTTGATCTGCTTTTGTATGAATTTATTCCAATTTGGAGGCTACAGGTGGTCACTCGGAACGAGTATGTGGAAGCACTCGGCCGAGTAATGGTGACTCGACCGAGTAGCCTAAGCTAGGCTACTCGACCGTGTGAGGACTTTTGGAGGCTCCCTGGCGATTGTTGGCATTCGGTCGAATAAAGATGAGACTCGGCCGAGTATGGTTACTCGACCGAGTGGGTTTTATAACTCGGGCGAGTATGTATTGCTACTCGACCGAGTAGAGTTGTTACAAGAACACTTTTGCGAGAAACTCGACCGAGTGGAGACCCCACTCTTCCGATTATGCTCTGTTTCCTGTATGTGTGTTTATCTTATAAGGAAAGTTAATGGAATATCAGGATTTTTTTTTGTATCTCTTATTTATATAGAAAATGGCGAAGAAAGATAGCGTAAATCCTTATGAGGCTATGAGTACGGAAGAGATAAGGCTTTTAATATAGCAAAATAATGTCGCTTTGACCGAGGCTCTTAGTGGGATAAATCGAATAAGGACAAGGACTGTTGACGCAACGGAGATGAGCTATGTTATAGATCATCACCGTCCCGACAAGTGTGAAGCGAGTGGAGCACCCAAGATTCTGGATGACTGGACGAGGCAAAAGGAAAATATCTTCGAAGTTATGAATTGTCCCGAAGCCATGAAGGTTAAGCAATCGCCTTTTCTCTTGGAGGCAAGGCCGGTCTTTGGTGGCATTCCACCCGCGATCATATAAGAGATTTATATAAGGAGGCGACGGAAAAAAGCTATATCTCTTGGTTGAGTTTCAAGGGCGAGCTCAAAGATGAATTTGAAAGTCCTAGACCTTCAATTAGACTCTTCTAATTAGTTCATTAAATTACATTAACTTAATGATTTAGGATCTAGTTATCATGCATGCAAATATAAAAGCATAAAAGAAAAGATAAGACGAAAATATCCTTACATTGGGAATTTTCGGTTCAATATGGGCACAATAAAAACTTCTTCTTATTGTTCTTGAGCATGAAATTAATGGATTAGAATTCAATATGGGCACAATCAGAACTCGTGAAACTATTCACAATACTTTTGGTGAAAATCAAAGTCAATACTTAGATATTTATAGTTACGATTTAGTCGTAAGTCCTTGTCTAATACTCTTGGTGGTTAACTACTTCACATTGAAGCTCTTTAAACTTTTCAAATATTTCTCTTAGCACCTCATTAACTAGAATCAAACATAATATCTACTTAAGTCGTCGGTAAATAAAGTGAAATAGTCATTACCATCTCTGGTTGTGTTTGTTATTAGACCACACATATTCTTATGTAATATGGCCAATAACTCAGTAGTTCGAATCATCTTGCCTTGAATACAAGATTTGCACACACCATAAGATTCAAAATCAAATGGTTTAGGGATAGTAGTCAATAATAGCTTCTTAATGTGCTACACAATCCAGAATTAAGATTAGATTAAGGTCACCAATTTTGAGCCTTTTTCAATCTATATGACAAGTAATTTCTAGTTTAGGTCAAGAATATAATTACCTTTAATTGGTATGGGATAACCATTGACCAAGTATAGGCATAAAAGGATACAACGCTTGTTCCATTCACAAAAGTGAAACACTTGTGTCGTACACTAAAGTGGATACTATATTCTTTATTTAGAGGTCATGTACATAATAACTTTTATTAAAGTATACCCCTAAATCCAAAACTAGATTGATCACATTATAATTTTTATATGTCTCTATAGAAATAAAACTACAATAGTTATATTTCCCTTGTAGGTCGACATTTCATCATGGCTAGTCGTCGCACGAATTATTATATGCATTGAATACATCGATGAAAACCATAATGGGTATCTAATACCCAAAACTTGCATTTTAGCAAAATAAATGTCGATCATATAGATATTATGGGTGAAAATAGTACACCTAATTTCTAACTCTTTAGAAAACTTGGGGCAAATTCTTTTCTAGTGTCTTACACTGTAAAATAGAATCATCAAAAGTTGGGTTCGACACCTTGCTTGGGTTTTGACTTTACTATTCAAAATAGCCTTGCCTTTTTCCTTAGCCTTGTGCCAATATCGTGTCAACCTACTTTTGAACCTCGTCCTATTTTTAACAATTAAGAATAAAACATCATTCTTAGAGCTCCCACTCACTTTCATAAATCTTTTTTTAGACAAGTAGATTAGAATTAAAATGAAGATTACTCTTCATTTCATTCATGGTTTTACCTTAAAAAAGGATAAACCTTTCATAAAGTGACTACGGTATTTGGTTAAACATGATTTCACATAAATCGAGAAAACTTGTCGTCCCAACTGATTTTGCCTCTTTTGAGGTAAGCCCTGATAAGGAGCATTATGACGACATACCAAAAATTACAAATATTTTCTTTGGAGCAAAAAGATTGATGTACCATTGTTATAAGAAGACGTCACAAAAAATTCAAAACGTTTTTGACTAAGTGTGACTTATTTGTATACTCTTCATAAGAGACATTTGCAATGGTGAATGTGAGGATCAAAAGATAAAATTCATTTTGTCTTTACCTATGGTGGTTTAAACGGAGATTTAAATTGCTATAAAAAATGATACCATATAAAATAATGGAAACTCCTCTCCACGATTGAACGGATTTACAAGTTCGTAGAAGGATAAATATTTGTCATTGCGCGAATAAATATGAACGGAAAATAAACATTCATTGCTAATATATAATTCACTTGTAAAACAATTTTAAACAAGTCACTCATATAATGACCCCTCACGAAATTATATAAGTGATTCCAAGACCCATATTTAGACAAAAATAGTCATCGCATGCTACTTTTATCTAAAAATGGTAAGTCAATACTTGACTAATTCTACACTTTTAGAACTCTTGGTTGACGGATTTCAACTAAATCCATCTCCTAGTCCAAGATAACGCTTATCTCGTTGAGTCCAATCCAATTTTAGCTTGTGATCGTATCACCCTACTTACCCGAGGTAAAAAGGGACCCACGAGCGTGGTAGCCCTAATGAACACGGGGTTCATAGGTGCTTCAATTGGTAAGGCTAAATCTCAATTTTTTAAGTTATGTGAGAGGTCTTGTCAAATTTGTTATTAATTCCCTATAAGCGAATTAAGTCGGTGAATTTTGAATAACTTTGAATTGACAATCGAGAAATAAAAATGCATGTTGGCGATTTTGGCATGTGCGGAAAAACATAAAGCAAGCAAATAATAAATTCTAGTATGGCCACCTAGCTAATCTAATTAACTAGTAGATTACAAAATCGGAAACCAACTCCTTGGCCCCTTGCCTCTTCATGGCACCGTCTTTTGGAATACCGACTTCGGGAATCTCCGTCTTCATAATAATTAATTACAAAAGATACAAATAAAATTCCTATTATACATTTGATCTAGAAAATGAAATAAAATTATTACAAACGGCGATACGAGATCGCAAATAAAATTACAACCGAATCGGTATTCCCTTACATTACGGGTAATACCAATTAAAATAATCTTGGCCATACTAGGTACAACTTGCATTAAAATTTAAACAAATGACATTCATTCATTTAACCATAACAACATAAATAAAATGCTGGAAAAATATGCCAAAATCGCCCTTGATACTTATCATGCTCATTCAAGCTCGGTTTTATGGATTTTATCGATTTTTAACCATTAAAAATCAATAATCAACACTTAAATCGTATTTAAGCTCAAGCTAATTATCTAAACCGATTTAGAACTCAAAATTAGTCCCCACTAACTTTGTTTGTATTTAATTAGTTCGAATTGATCGTATTTGCTAAATATAGAGGTTTGATCATAACATTTATGAAATAAACCCAAAATAAAAAATAAAACTCATAAAAATTTGAAACCAAAAATTTTGTACATTCTGGACCATTTCTAGAAACTCTAAAAACCAGAACCATTTGCCCAAAAATTTTGAATAAATTTTATGAACAAATAACTTAATATTCAACGGTTTTATCAAATAAAAACCATTAAATATAGTAAAATAGTGAAAAAAATTATAACATTCCACCAAGATGATATAAATCGGATTATACAATGTAGAACAAATTTTCAAGACCAGAAAAGGACGTTTCAATTTTATGATCATAATAATCTCACTTTATTGACTTTTATCTTATAAAAATCAATAATCATGCAAAACTTAATTAAAAGTCACGAAATTTTACATACAGTATGTACAACATGTATGTGAGATCATATAAAAATTTCATGTCCATAATCAACATTCAACTATTTGTAGTTAACTTTTAACATAAAACATGCATATTAACATGATTTAAAGGCCATAAATCAAAATAAATAGCAAATTAATCCCTAAAATAACCAAATTTGACCACAACCATTTTGAGGTCAGTAGGTATGCATGAAAATCAAAATTTTTGTGCAAAACAATTTTTAACACAAATTTTCAATTTTATCCAAGTTATCGTATAACTCGATTTTAATGCTTAAAATCGACATGCATGTAACAATTGAGCTCTGATACCACATGAAAGTCCTAGACCTTCAATTAGACTCTTATAATTAGTTCATTAAATTACATTAACTTAATGATTTAGGATCTAGTTATCATGCATGCAAATATAAAAGCATAAAAGAAAAGATAAGACGAAAATATCCTTACATTGAGAATTTTCGGTTCAATATGGGCACAATAAGAACTCCTTCTTATTGTTCTTGAGCATGAAATTAATGGATGATCCACCATAAAACAACCTCCAAAGTAGAAGGTCTCCTTCTTGTTGCACCCAAGATTAAACCCAAATAATCTTAGCTTATTATTAACTAGATAATAAGTAAGAATTAATACTACTAATATTATGGTATTACTATACTAGTAATATGACATGAATATTAGTTTGCATGTGAGTTTAGAGAGATGTTGGAGGTTTTCAGAAAGAAGAAGAAAATAAGCATGAAAAATCAAGTGTTTGAAAATGAACAACAAGTGCCCATTATATGGCACTATGACCGGCACCCACAAGCCCCAAAATGGGTTATTTTCTTCTTATTTTATTCACATGCATACTGGTAGTGTATGAGATTGTATAATGATAATGATCATGTGTCATACATGTCTAACATAAGGTGGAGTGTGAGATTAGATGAGAACAATCATCATTGATCTCCACTAGCACTATATCCGACCTCCACTAGCAAAATGTGGTCTATTTTGATTTTTGATATTTGTCCCACAAATATTTATAATCATATGTTTAATTATCTTGTATAATTAAGTGTTAATTTGATCATATAACAATTATATGACTTAAATTAATAAACAATATGTACTTAACTTTTAATTGATATTTTACCATTATATCAATATATAATGGATCCCACAATGCCCAGTTAATTTATTTTACAACTCCTTGTAAATATAATTAACTAATTACCTCTACCTCAAAATATATGCATAACCTCAACTAATTTAATGAATTAACGATTAATCACTAAATTAAATCTTATTTAATCGTATTAAAATAAGACGTAAAATTTATTCAGTCAGTTATCGTATAATTGACTAATAAACTTAAGTGGAATGAGTTCCTAACTCAATTTCCAATAAATAACACTCGTAACTAAACGTACATATCAAATATATGTAATGCCCTAATTAAACTGTATCGTATACAAATAATTAGTATTCTATTTGGGTCTCATCCTATAGGTGTGACCTAAAGGGATCAGTTGATCACCGCCGTCATACGACAATAACGTCAAACTCTAGTTAGCCGAGCGTTACCGATTTACGTTAATCAACTGACGTGGAGTATCAAAATATACTAATCATGCCACGTATATTCCAAATGAGGTTTATTATATAAATGCACTATTGTGGAGGACACTTACTCCAACAGAATTCATACCGGAGCATGTTCGTAGTTGTCTTCGGGCCGAGTTCGATACATTCCGTATGTCGAACTAGACCCGGCAAACAGGTCAATCAGATCGGGTTCGGGTCAGGCCAATTCGGGTCAAGCCAGTTCAGGTCTATCATATTATCGGGTTAGTTCGGGTCGGGTCGGGTTATTTCGGGTTTCGGGTGATTTTCGGGTAAGTTGATCGGGTCAGTGTCGGGTCAACGGGTCGGGTTATTTCGAGTCCAGGTAATTTTTGGTTCAATAATTAAGAAAAAAAAGTGAATATAGTCATTTCAAGTCTTTTTTGTTCGATTAGAGTTATATTTTTTCGGGTCATTTTCGGGTTTGTGGTTTAGGATCGGGTCATTTCGGGTCGTTGGGTCAATTTCGGGTCGACGGACTTCGAGTCAAGTTTGGGTCGGGCGGGTTAATTCGGGTTTCGGGTTGTATTCGGGTTTTGCAACTCGGGTTAATTTCGGGTCTCGGGTTAGCCTTTTCGGGTCGGGTTGCTTTTGCGAGGTAATGTCGAATGATATGCCCGTGGATGACTACTACACCAAATTCATGGAGCTTGTTAACCATGTTGATGATATGCATATAAGCCAATCGTGATGGGGATTCGGTTCAAGAAAGGCCTAAGTATTGATATAATGAAGGGAATAACTTCCGCTACCCTCACGGATGTGAAAGAGGTGTACACTCGAGTGAGAAATACTGAAAGAATCGTTGCCATGACCAAAGATATTGAATAAGAAAGTGGTGAAAAGAAGAAAGCATAAAGTGAAGGTGGTGGTTCAAGCTTTAAGAGAGGAGGGTCCTCGCAAGGCTGAACTTTCTCTGCTGGTAGCTTTGGTAGGTCACAGGCTAATCGCGCACCTATCAAAGATAATCAACTAAGCTCTAACTAGTATAGTTAGGGAAGTCGGGATCATATTCACAAGGAGACTATTGTGTTCTATTTGCTATTTAAAGTCTGCCTAAATAACAATTGGTTTGTCTGATCTTAGTACTAAACTAATAACAATTAAAATAAAAGAGTAAGGAAAAAGGAATGAATATAAATATAAGGAGAAAGGACTAGGATTTTTGGTTTACCATGGAATATTATGGGTCAAAGGTAGGATTATAGTTCAGTCTCAATTATCGGTCTAAAGGGTAGTGATAAGGTCCTCTCGGATCGCTAATCTCCTTAAAACGCTTCTAACAAGGTCTAGCAACTATAATTAATAAAGAGAGGAAAAGATTCATAATTTATAAAGGTAAAAGGTAAAAGGTAAAAGGAATAAAGCATAAACTATAATTAATAAAGACAGGAATAGAAACAATTAAAACTAATTAAGATGAGCGAAGAAATGAATTGAATTAAATCTAAAAGTAGATCCAAAGTATGAGCAAAGTAGAGAAGATAATTCGCTTCTAGATCTAAAGTTTAAGGAAAAGTTTACGTAATAAGAGAATTTTATGATATGAAGTGCTTCCCAAATTAGACTAGTGAAATATCCTTTTATAATAAGTTTAAAATCTTGAGTAAAATATATTTCTAATGGGCTAAAACAATAAAGCAAATTCGGCTAAAACAAGGGACGCGTCGATCGGCTAAAAGACAAGTTGATGGACTCATCTTATCCTAGTCGATCGACCAATAAAGGACAAGTCGATCGACCAATAAGTCTTGTCGATCAACTAACATCATTAAGCGTGAAGTGAAACGTTCCTGTGTTGATCCAGGTAGGCCGATCGACCAAAAGACCCCCAGTCGATCCACCAACTCACGTCTCGTATTTCCTACAACGCGCACTGAACTTCGAACGACCACCACTTTTTCGTTACTTGGGAAAATCAAGCATTTTTGGTGGCGTTGGAAAGCTAAGAGGATAAGTTTTCATATCCAATTGGAATCACTTGATTATAATTGGTAAACCTTGAGATATGGCTATTCAAAGTTGATACTAGTGGTAAGATAGGTGATGAAAGGACAATATAAATAGGTCTCAAATGCAACAATAATGTATCAACTGGATTAGGGGGTAAATACCATGCTTATGCATTTTGATGTGACACATTATTGTTAGGTTCATTAATCTACTTATTAGACTAATCTAAGAAGGAACTAATTAACTTGTTAATATAGTTATGCAAAATCTAGTGCATGCAAACAAAACAACAAAAGATAAGGAGAAAAAAAAAACATTTTCCTCACGTTGTAGATGGGACAATTTGGGTACAAGGTAGGACTCCTTCCTACTCTTGTTCTTGAGCTACAATGTAAAAGAGATGATTCCACAAGTTTCAAGTATAGAAGCACTCCTCTAGATAGCGCCTAGACTATCCCTAATCTCCTCAAATATTATTATACTAGATAATATGAGTGATACCCTTAATAATATGTCTAATATGTTTATTACTACACTTAATAGTATTATGAGGATATTAGAAATATTATGAACTTAGTTTCAACATAAACTTCTGAAGTTTTTTGTGAGAGTAGATGTAAACAACTTGTGTTCATTCAAATAAGATGACAAGTTATAAAAATAAGAAGAGAATCATCTCTTCTATTTCACTATGGGGATTGGCCACATAGCACGGGGAAGGGGGTTGGCTTGCTTTTTGTCTTTACAAAGTAGTAGAGTAGGATCCAGGTTTAGGCTTGTAATCATATTGTTTAATTCTTAATTAGAACAACAATTTACTACCAAAACATCTACCCTACAACCACAAAACCGGTGCCCCATATAAAATGGGTGTCCATTATGTCATATGTCGTACACTACAACGAAATCTCGGGAAACTGACGGTTTTTCTAACGGAAAAAAAATTCCGTCAGTGATTTTTTATGACTGACGGAATACTGACGGAATACTGACGAAATATTAAAACTGACGGATAATCCGTCAGTAACCGTCAGTGAAAAATGGCGCGTTGACTAAGTCAAAGGCGGCAAAATTTACTTATGGGTACTGACGGAAATTCCGTCAGCAATTACTGATACTGACGGAAAATCCGTCAGTAATTATCCATTAAACTGACGGAATTTCCGTCAGTATCCACTAATAATGCAGTCAAACACATCCCAGTCAAACATAGGTTCTGACGGAAATTCCGTAAGAATAGGTATCAAGTACTGACGGATTCCTGACGGAAATTCCGTCAGAAATGTTCTTTTTATGTTGAAATCGCACAATCAGCCCGTCATTCTTCTTTCTTCATTTTACCCAAAACCTAACCCCCAAATCAATTAAATACACATTCCGACCACCGGCTCCCTCACTACCACCGACTAACTTCCTCCGGCGACTACTTTCCGACCACCACATCCTTGGTAAGTTTAATTAACTATTTCATTCTCTTTCTTTTTCTCCTTTTGTTAATTTTTATGTTCTTTATTAGTTGCTTGTTGTAGATCCGACGACCACCACTAGCTACCTCCGACCGTCGACCGCCGCTACTTGTCGCCGTCACTGCTTGTCGCCGCTTTCTTTGTTTATTTTCATCCTTAGGTATTATATTTGTCTTTAATTTAATTTCGCCCTCCGTCTTAATCATTTGTTTGTCTTTAATTGACGTAGGATAGTAGTCATTACTTTTTTTGTTAATGAAATTTTTGTTGTTAATTTAATTTCGCCCTCCGTCTTAATCACTTGTTTGTCTTTAATTGACGTAGGATAGTAGCCATTATTGTTTTTGATAATGAAATTTTTGTTGTTAATTTAATTTCGCCTTCCGTCTTAATTATTTGTTTGTCTTTAATTGACGTAGGATAGTAGCCATTATTGTTTTTGATAATGAAATTTTGGTTGTTGTTAATATAATTTCGCCCTGCGTCTTAATCATTTGATAATAAATTTTTTGTTGTTGTTAGTAGCTAGTTATTACATGTGTTTTGTATGTCCAAATTATTACATGTGTTGATATTGACTTAGTACCCGTTCAAGAATTACTCGTTAGGAGTAATTTTTGAATAGTCCCCGTATTGGGACTGTCTTTCTACGTTTCAAGTCACTTAGGTAGTAAACACATAACTTGTAATTTATTAATGAGGACATGTGACATGTTACATGTGACATGTGACATGTTACATGTAATTATGCTTATAAATGTATATTTAACTAATTTAAATATAATCTTATAACAAATAAATTACATTTAACATTTTAAGTAATAATTTATAGTTACATGTATGTAAAATGGATCATCTCATATTTAGTTAATGTAATCTTAAACTAATTGAAATTACAATTAACCAATTATTCTTATCTCAAATGTTTCGTAAACATTATTCATTCTTAGTAATATAACAATTTAATTACTAAATTGAATCTTATTTAATCATATTACAATAAGATATAATTCTCACTTATAATTTAAACTTGTTCGATTTAGGGAATTAATTAATCTGTATCGATATCCAATTTATTAACTTTATTGGTTAGGGAATCGTTCTTTCGGTGTGACCTCAAGGGATCAACTGATCACCACCGCCAAACGACAGTAACGTCAAGCTCTAGCCAGCCAATTGTTACCGATAAATGTGGACCAGTTGACTATAATATTTATCATTTCTCATATATTCTTATTATTGAGGTTTAATTAAGTTATCGCACTACTGCTGAGTACACATACTCCAACAATCTCTCACTTGTCTGAAACAAGTGTGCGTCCCCAATTCTCTTGTCATATTTTAATCTCTCGCTCAATGCAACGTGTCTTGTAGGCCGTACTTGCATGTGATCATATCTTGAGCGGTTTCCTCGATCTGGAGAGTAATTGTCTGACCGGAATTATCTACCGTAGATACCTTCCGAGCGTGGCCACGCATTTCCATTTCACTACTCCTCGAGTGGCCTTGAAATTTAGATAACCCTGACAAAGGCTTGGAAAAATCCTATTGCACTATTCCCTTTGTGCACAAACAGTTCGTTATGACCCAAAAATTGCCACTCCAACAATCTCTCACTTGCCTGAAACAAGTGTGCATCCCCAATTCTCTTGTCATATTTTAATCTCTCACTCAATGCAACGTGTCTTGTAGGCCGTACTAGCATGTGATCATATCTTGAGCGGTTTCCTCGATCTGGAGAGTAATTGTCTGACCGGAATTATCTACCGTAGATACCTTCCGAGCGTGGCCACGCATTTCCATTTCACTACTCCTTGAGTGGCCTTGAAATTTAGATAACCCTGACAAAGGCTTGGAAAAATCCTATTGCACTATTCCCTTTGTGCACAAACAGTTCGTTATGACCCAAAAATTGCCTGTTCACCCCCTTTTACAGAATGGCTTAGGGAAAAAATCAAAGCCAATCAAAAACTGTGTCGACTTGGGCAAACAGTCTTTAGTCTAAATAGTTGACTAAAAAAGAATACTATAGTAGCTCTTGCCACGACCGGGCTATATGAATTGCCAGAACTCTATAAGTGGTCACTGCCCGACAAAGTGCCCCATACAGTCTGCCTATGTGATCGACTAGTCATGTCTAATGACTCTATGGCACTTGAACTTGCCATCAATCTGATAAGTGTTAATTTGTATGATTTTATCCCCTCATTTTAGCTCGATTTGATATGGTTTATACACTTTAAGAAGTGGTTTTATGAGCTAATCTCTCCTTTGCAGTATTTCTCGTGCTTTAATGTCATTTGTAGAAATTGAGTCGTTTCTACTTCAAATCCCGTCATTTGAAGGAAATATGAGCAAGGAGAAGCTAAGAAGGACGATTACGTGAGGTTAAGATGTCATGCTATAAAGATCTAGAGGTTCCGAGTGAAAGGGAGCAAGTTTCAAGTCATTCCGAGCTCATATGCACAAGTTGCGTCGGTTTTGCTATTCGTCGACGAAAGTCGTCTCAAACCTCATGCTCCGACCCTTAACCCTTGGGAACATGATCAAACTCAAATAGGGGAGGAAATGAGGCCCAAGAGGTGTTAGTTACGTCCCCGTTTGAATCTAAAGTCAATGGAGTCAAGGTAGATCAAGTCACGTACCAAGGGAAGATTAAACGAAAGTCAAAGCACCAAGAATACAATATACCCGATCGGGTATGTGGTGAACCCGATCGGGTATGTTTGCTGATCGGAGCTTTTGCTTTGACTTCCTCCTTTTTGTCCTATGTGATGAATGCATGACCCCTCCCTCACGAAACCTACTGCTATATAAGAGAGCCTCAGCACACAATTCTCAACACACCTCCTAACACTTCTCTTCATACTTCTCTCTTTAGTTTAGTTTTTTCTTTCTTTCTCCATTTTGTAGTTTTAGTTTTAGATCTAGTTTTCTCTAGTCTAGTTTAGTTCTAAGTTTCCTTCAATTGTAATTGTTCTACTTGTAATTGGAATTCTAGTTTCCGGGTTTGCATTTTCCTATTCAAGTTCCTATTCCATTTCAATCTTTGCTCATCCTTTCCGGTAATCCTTATTCTTGTTTTTACATTATAGTTTCATTTTCTTTTAGTATTTCATTTATCATGTTTGCCATTCTTAGTTTTATAATCTTAGTTTCCCTTTCATTTTTAATCATGCATAAGTAATCTTTGTTCTAGGGGAAGGGTTAACATGTCTAATTAATTTATAAGTATAAATTGATTCCGGGTAGAATTGTTTTAGTTGTCTCTATTTCTTGTTTGATTCTCATGATAAACTTTGATTTAAGGCCTTAATCAATTGTTTATACTTGTCAATTTCCGTCTCAAGGGCGAGAGTCGAGATGAAAATTAAAGGACTGGCAAGAATAGTTTAATGACCTAGCAAGGCTGAAAAGACGTTAGGACCCGTTAAAAAGTCGGTATGAATCCGAAAGGAATATACCATTTAAAGACTTGGACAACTATGATTTTTCTAAACCCGTAATCAACTTTGCTTTTAAATTGATTAGGATTTGAACCCCGATCCCTAGATCCTTTTCTTTATTGTATTGTTATCATTTTTATTATAGCATTTTTTAGTGACAAACATTTGCCAATCGTACAAGATAGAGTTCTAACCATAACTATTCACAAGTATCTCCCGTCTCCCCGAGATCGGCCCCTTACTTCCCTAATTACATTAATTTGTTGTTAGCCTAGTTTGGGTTATTTATCTTTGATTAGGGTATGCGACAACCCTGTCACAATCTAGGTAGCACGGACACTTCACCTAACCAGTCGTCCCGTGTCGGACACCGTGTCGGACACACGGACACACGGACACCTCTAAACAAGGAATGTGAGATTGAAAGACTAGAAGAGGTTGATTAGAAAATGAGTTTGGATGAGAAAATTGATTGAAAAATGAGTTTGGGTGGGAAATGAGAATAAATTATAGTTAAAGTCAAGTTTTACACTCAATTATTTACATTTAATATCGAATACTAATACAAAAATAAAATTGTATGTTATTTATAACTATAAAATATATATTTTATTAAATTTAAATGCCGTGTCCCGTGTCCTAAATTTCACGAGATGCTGTATCACGTGTCTGTGTCCGTGTCCGTGTCCGTGTCCGTGTCCGTGTCCGTTTTGGTGCTACCTAGGTCACAATCGCATCACACTCCAGTCACTTCGAGACGTCACCTCATATAAGAAACTAGGGGCCAATACTATGTTAATCCAGTTCACTTAAATAGGCTTCAACATTGTCATTACAACCTATTTGGATATAACAAAGCAGTAAGTGTGTTTTAGAAACCCAAACGATAAATGCGATTATCATATATGAACAATCAACACAATATTATTATTTCATATCTTATAATCCAAAGTATACAAGTTCCATGAAATTTCATGGCTATCTTGTCTAAATGCAATAAAAGCTTGGGTAGTGGATATACCACGTATCCATTTATTCCAACTTTATGAATTGCTTTTCCTTCTATTCAATGTCATTTCCAATGAATTTGTCTAAGTACATGTCTAAACCTCTATCTAGATTTGACTCTTTAACTTGAAAAATGCTCCCACTGCTATCATGATAACTTTGTGATAGGTCTCTCGGTGAAAGGATCTACTATTAGTTCCTTATAGGCCACTTTATCCTCATCATAATGTACTAAGACTCCATTTGTAGAATTCGCAATGATTGACTCTTCAACATATTCTAGTTATTCGCTCTTAATTTAACAAGGTCAGCCTAGGATTTCGACAAATCCTAATAAGTTTGCAAACTCGGGTTTGTGTAACCTTTAACACATAACTCAGTTATCACTTGCAAACATAAGATAAATCCTTAGTCCTCGTAGATAATCTTATGGATGTTCTTGAAGGCTATCCAATGACTCTCATTGTGGATTGATTTGTTATTGACTTGTCATGCTCCAAGCATATAAGTAATTAAGGCATGTGCATATCATGGCATACATGATTGATCTAATGGCAGAAACATTAGTAATCGATTTTATGTGATCGACATCTCTTAAGGTTCAGTGGACGACTATGACTGTTTCAAAATGATTCCACTTTCCTCAATATGAAAAACTTTCTTAATTCGTTGATACTTAGGTGAAGGATCTTTATCAATTTAAAATTCTCATCTATCCTGTGTCATCTTAATACTCTTCCAAGTCTTTCATCTGGAAATGATTTCCCAAACACTCCTTCACGGAAGAGAGTATCAGTACATCATTCATAATGAGTAATATGTCATCTACATACAAGACTTGGAAGACAATTTGCTCCTACTAATCTTCATGTCCGAACATGACAATTTTAACTCCCACTTAACTTTATGTATAAACATGACTTTTCGACAATTCGAGGAAAATCATTCTCTTTTATCATATAATAGAAATGATCATCACAATCTCTAAGTCCTTGCTTAAGATCACACATGGATTTCTTAAGCTTGTTTGACATGTTTAGGTTTGTGTCATATACACATCCTTTTCTCAATGCTCATTCAGAAAAGTGGTTTTAACATCTAGTTGTCATATATATTCTCACAATGAGGTGTAATAATTATAACTTGGATCTAAGCATGGTTACACTTTAACTTAGCTTTGTAGACATCCTTATGTCTATCTATGCAATTCTTTACCTTAAAGTTTTATTTACCTTGCAGAGGTCCAAACTTCTCTTAGTATATTTATTTATATGCATAGATTCCATTTTGAATTGTAAGGCTCTTATGAAACAAATTCGAATTGGAGTTACTACTAACGACCATTTCATAGATCATAGTCTCATTAGCTTCAAAAGTAAAACTTTAACTACTAACCTTGGACGACTTAAGAACATTTTCTCTTGTCTCCCTATTATACATATGTTTGTGGCAAATTTTCTCCCACTCTCTCTGATCGGGCCTGTCGCAAGCCCTGGTCAAAGATAATTACCCAGACTAGGCTAATAACAAATTAATGTAATTAGGGAAGTAGGGGTCGATCATCAGGGAGATGGTGTTTCCTATAGAATGTGAAATGTCTTGCAATTGGGTCTTATCTAACGAGTATCTGGGTTTTGGGGTTTTGATTTCTAAAGTAATAAAAAGCATAAATGGAAACAAAATAAAAGCAAATCAAAACGAAAACAATAAAGCAGGTGATGAATTAACAATGATGAAAAAAATCTAGGGAAGTAGGTTCACACATGTAGATTAACATATTGATGAAATTGGATTTAGAACATGCAAATAATTCATTGTGAGTTCGTAAGAATGATGTGTTCATTACAATCATAGATCAGATGGTCTAGCAGGCTTTTAGGCAATTTACTAGGTCTAATCTACCATGTCATGCTTTGTCTATTCAGTTCACGTATTTCTACTTTGGAATGAATTCCATTTTAGTCAATGATTTTGATCAGGAATCGTTAACTATCGTTATAGTCCAAACATGCATAGACACAATGTTTTAAAAACACAATTTCTTTTATCCGATTATCATCTTTTAATCAACCTACATGGCTACCCTACACCCTAGAAAAAACGACTACTCACTCATGGTGATGTTTATATCTAAGATGATGTTAATGATAAAAACTAGGATAGACATGTTTATTTGGTTTTGATAATGTTTTAAGACTCTTTAATTGGCAATAATAACGACGCTAATTGACGATCTAGGAAAATGAAATGATTACAACGATATTGAAATTGATTCTAAAATAACATGTAATGAAAATAGCAATCAAATAAGAAACATAAAGACTTTAAACAAAAGATAAAATAGGAATACCTAGATGACGATCAACAACGACAATGATGAAATATAAACAACCGTAATAGAAATTCCTTGCATAGAATAGTCGATCCACGAATTACAATACTTGAACCACATAAACTAGATTACAAAGATGGAATTCTTATTGATCTAGGCTAAGGATTTGATGTAGAAAAGACAGAAATAAACTAAGAAACTAAGGACAAAAAGGAAGAAGAAAAATGATCTAGACAAGAGAAGAGAGGCTAGGTTTCTCTCCTCCTAATCTAGGGTTTTTTGTAAAGAGAGAAGTGTGTAGAAGTGTAGGGAGGTGTAGGGAGAAGTGGTGGCTGAGGCATTCTTATATAGCAGTAGGTTTCGTGGGGAAGGGGTCATGCATTCATCACATAGGACAAAAAGGAGGAAGTTGAAGCAAATGCTCGGATCAGCAAACATACCCGATCGGGTACACTACTTACCCGATCGGGTATATTGTGTTCTTGGTGCTTTGACTTTCGTTTCATCTCCCTTGGCCTATGACTTGACTTTCATTATCCCCCTTGACCTTTTGAGTCGGGTTTGTTGATAGGGTTTGATGTAGAATGATGATTTATTCGCCTAACTGATCGATCTTCTGACAACTGCGAAATCGTCTTTGCTTCTTCTTTCTTTTGAATCAGTGAACCTTCTTGAAATGTCTTTGACTTGGTCAAGCTTGCTTCTTCAAATCGTCGGGTTCTAGGCAAATGCACGGGAATATAGAAAAAGGGCGTAGAAACGTCACTTTCCCTACAAAACAGATTAGAACATAGGAATTCGCCTAGAAGACGATATTAGCTCATAAAATGGCTTAACAAAGCACATATGACATACAAAACCAAGTTAAATTGGGGGTTAAAATCATACAATTATTCACTTATCACTCTCTTTTTGGGAATACATATATTTTCTAGAAAGATAGCCTCATGAGCCACAAACAACTTTGTTCTCTTGATGGTGAAGGGGTAAAATGCTCATTGCTAACTTTGAGTGGTCTATAACAGACTCATTTGTTTAGACCTTGTATTCTAACTTTTCAATAGACTTGTTCTATATTTAAGCTAAATAATTGGAGTTCCATCCATGTCTTATATAAATTTAGGGTTTTTATCCCTTCCATAGCCAGTTTAGAGTTTTATTGGCGGTTAGGGGTTTTTGTTTAGGGCTTATTTGGATTCTAAATCCCCAAATGTGAATTCGCTAACTCGTTTTGACTATATAATTGATCTATCTTATATCAAATAAGTTGTGATATTTAGTCACAATTCCATAAATGAGAATCCAATTCATAACTTAGGTGATTATTATAATGCACAAATCATAATGTTTCTTATATGATCAATTGTCTTATATGTTTTTGATATTAACTATGCATAATATAAAGTTTTAGAATATGAATTTCATAAACCGAATGACTTAGGTTGAAAGCCAAGCCATTAAAATCAAATACAACCATTGTTTTGCAAAATGGAAATAAAACAAGTTTCCATGTCTAACTCGGAAATCAAAAGAAGTTCCAAAACGATATTCAAAATACAACAATAATTATGAAGACAAATAGCAAAATAAAGCCAAGCTAATCCATAAGTCTCCTCTGTAATACCCATAAAATTCGTCAATAAAATAAAAAGAAATTTAAAAATAATAATAATAAAGTATCAATAGGAGATAAAATGGAAAATTTGGTAACAATAGAATTACCCCTAGTCGCTAAATTTAATAATAAATATCATCGTCAAACATTAAGGATAAATAATAATAAAATGCATTCAAATTCACCCATGATAAAATGAGAAAAGAACATATATAATTCTTGTGTCGGTAATTGGTAAAATCATATTGCATTTTGAAGTTGCATAAAACACCGTCTCGCGCATCGTTCTCCGTCGCGCGCAAACGCGACTTAACACCACCTATAACAAAATCCTAGCAGCCATGATGATCCCTAAGATCCTATGGCATTCCTAGAGTAATTGGTCCAATGAGGGGGAAAAAAAAGACACCCCTCTTCCCCATATGTGTGCCTCCACCACCTTACACCCCTACTCCCTCTCTTCTCAACACTCTTCTTTTATTTCTTCCCATAACCACTCCTATTTACTCATAACTCAAGCCCATCAAATTTTCATTCAAAACAAAACAACAACAAATATATAGAGAGATGGAGAGCAAGGAAGAAACCAAGAGAAGGAGGAAAAGAAGAAGAAAGCTAGGAGGAGGATCTTGCCTAAACACCAAGTTCTTCACCTTGTAAGAACTAAAACACTTAACTTTTCTGATTTTATTCTCATTCACCACTTAATCATGAGTAAAAAAAAACCTAAAACGAACTATAAGAGTCTCCATTCATGCATGCATGAACCTAAGCACGTAACAATCATCAAAGTGTCAAATCCATAGGTTGATTATGAATAGAATATATATCGGGCTTATTCTTGTTATTTTACTGTGAAAAAAATATATTTAGTACCTCTTCATGTCTGTAACTTGTATACAAAATTTTGTCAGACTCATGTTTCGTTTGTAAATGAAAAATCATACACTAAAACGTGATTCTAGACAAACCGAATCTGCATGTCCCAATGTTTGAGTCTTAAAATGTAACTTAAAAGATTAATGAAGACAAGAAATTTTACCACAATAAACTTCAATAAATATAGAGCATGTTAGGCTCTAGAATCAACTCATTTCATTCTGTTAAGACGGATTTATGCATTGTTACTTTTGTTGTCTCGAAATCCGACACATTCTGGGAAAAGATGATTTTGGGTATCTTAAACTCAGTTTTAAACTTCGCCTCACAAGAACTTAAAGTTAGTATACTCATAAATAAATCTACACAAACTGACCACGCCTTAAAATATGATGTTTTAGATTTATTATGATTTTTACAACTTCGTTCTATAATCTGGAAAAAACGAGATTAATGAGTGTAGTAGTTTTACTAGTGAAAACTTGTCATCTTCATAAAAGGCTTTTGAAATTATACTTACTAACATATTTAACATCCCACCTTTTAATATGTTAAACTAATAGGAAATTAGAGCATTTTAGTCTTTCGAATTTTGGCGTTACGATTTTTTAAAAACATTTCCCACCTAATAACATATTAAGACTCGTTTTTGGACATATTTTGTTAAACTATAAATTAGTATAACTTAGAGACCTTTTTAGGCTTTTACCCTCTGAATATTAAAGTTAGAGGATATCTCAAGGAATCTAATCCCACCGACCACTTATTAAAATGATTAGTAACGAGAGAGATATGACAACTTAATGTTTCTGTTTCCGACTGAAAAATCGTGAAGGGTAGTTAGGTTAATATAACTTGCTTAATCTCATTGCATGCATGCTTATTGACTAAACAAAACAATAAAATAATTAATAAATCATTCATATACATTCTGGTCTTATGCTTAAATAATATTATAGACTATAGAGTGGGATGAGTTAGTTAACGAAACTTAACATAATAGAAACCGTATAATTCTAGTAATGTAAAACAAGATAGTTAAGAACCGACTTATATACATTATTAACCGATATTTTATACATATTGTAGACTCGGAATTTGTAGATGAGGCGTTGTAACCGCTCCCTAAGATCCCTTGTGAGGTAAGGGAAAACACGAATCCGTACACTATTCTTGAACTATTGAGTATTGTTCCGAATGTTGTAATATTTAATATGCTTGTTATGCTTGTTGTTATTAGTTGAAATTATTGTGAGGAAATGAATATTGAAGATGGTTGATGTTGTCCAATCTCTTGAAAATGGAATCGTGTTTGAAATGAAATAAAGGACTTATGATTTTTAAGAGTTTTGAAAATCAAAACCGTTTGATCTTTTGTACAAGTTATGGAAATGTTTAATTTCAAGGAAATGGATTTAATTATTGAGAAAGGTTTTGATATTGGTTCTGAAACGGTTTTGGTAGAGGGGTAGGTTGTCCCAAATAAGGGACCTCCTATACAGAGCTTTTGGTGGGGGGTTAGTTGATCGAGACCCCGTCCTCTTATCTTCCTCCTCTGGGTTGGCCCTTGAAGGGGTGTGCACACTCGAGATGTTTGGATAGCTTAGTACATGGTTTGGTGAACCCCGTCTTATCCGGATTAGGGCGAGGGGATCATCTCCATACGACCTCTATCCAAGTATACCGATGATGGAAACTTATCTAAAGAAATGTTTTCTTTCAAATGAAAATGTATTGGAAGAAATGTGGTTTTGAAAATGTTGGAAACTTATGGAAAGAAATGTTTTCTTTCAAATGGAAAAGGTATTGGAAGGAATGTGATTCGAAAAGTTTGGAAACACTCATGATTTCTTCTTGACTATATGAAATACCACATGTTATCGAAAATTCTTATATCTCATACATTGTTTTGAAAATGTAATTCAAGTTAGTATTCTACAACATACCAATTCTTCTTTTCAGATTGTTTACCTTGCTCAACATTATTGTTGACCCTTCTTTTGTTTTGTCTTTAATTGGACCTGCGATGACCACAAACTGTGTGAGCAGATCGTATGACAGGTACTTGTGGAAAGTAGAGTCGAAAACTCTTGGGGAGAGCGCGCTATCATGGATTATTTGAAGTTGAACTTAAAAAAACATTTGATGGTCTTTGAGACTTATAACTTTGAATTGCTTCCGCTAAATTTGGAATGTTGTAATCGGATTTATCACCTTGGTTTTTATTCATATGGACTTTTATCCTTTTTGCTTTAGATCATGGTTCTATTACCACACTTGATTACATTGTGGCACACCCATTATCCTATTTTAAATGAAATTGGAAGTTTTTAAACTAAGAGAATATTGGGGGTGCTACATCCTCTATGTGGCGGCTACCTTAGTTTCCTCATCTTGGAGATCCTTTTAAGCTTGCTTTGCCTTGTCCTTCTTCTCATGCCCTAAATATAATTAAAAAGGGTGAGAACCACAACTTGTATCAAAATACCAAAGTTGAGATTAATATAAATAACATAGATATTTGGAAGAATTATTACCTACTGGAAGAACTCGTCCAACCTTAATATCTCCCAAATACTTGGGGCAATTACGCTTTCAATGGCCTATACCATTACAATTATGGCACTTGTCGTCGGAGGCGGCACCCTTCTTGGGCTTAGAAGAGCTATTCCCAATAGCTTTTCCTTTGCCTTTGGAAGGTGTGGGCTTGTTCCCTTCATTTCCATTCCTTTTTGAACTTTCCTTTACTTTTTGCATTGATGTTCAAAACATCCTTGCTAGTGCTAGCATTGTAGCTCATGTCACGCTTGGCTTGCACAAGCATTTTGTGCAATTCATGGAGGGTCGTGGTGATGTTTTGCATATTAAAGTTCATTCTAAAGTTAACAAACCCTTTGATACGGTTTAGGAAGTGGAGTACACAGTCAATCACAAGTTGCTCGGGGATCTCTATCCCTTGCTCCTTGAGTACCTCGACATGCTCAATCATTTTGAGTACATGTGGTCTAACATTTTGACCATTCTTAATGTTGAGGTCGAAAAATTGAGATGCGGCTTCATATTGAACGATCCTAGGACCTCATGAAAACATGGTCACGAGTCTAGTGTAGATCTCATATGCGGATTTCATCTTCATGTCATTCCTTTGAAGCTCGGCATCCATAGAGAAGATCAAGAAATTCCTGATCGCGGCCGATTCTTTTTGGTAGGTTTCATAGGCCTCCCTTACGACACTTGATGACCTCACATTAGTAGCAGAGGGAGAAGCCTTGGTAAGGTAACTAAGTTTACCATCTCCTTCGGCGGCAAGGCGAAGTTGCCCATTCCAATCCGAAACGTTAGAACCATTCTTTTCAAGTTTTCATCGATCCATGAAGGATCTAAGCCATGACTCGGCGGTAATAGTTGGTGCGGGAGGTGGGACGGAGGAGTCCATTGCGAATAAAAAAGTTTTGACTGCAAAAATTGGAGATGAAGGAAATGTTAACATTTATCGTTTTAATACTTGTAAACTTTTTAATCAAGTTGCATTGGTAATTTAGCATTTATATAATGACCTCTACCCAATTATACAAATGATTTCAAGACCCAAATTCTATATTAACTCGGGTATATGTGAGCCACGGACTCTACGACCTTTATTAATACTATTTGGTGGGTTAACTCTTTTAACCGATTCTATAATTAGAACTCTTGGTTGATGAAATACTTTTATTGTCATCTTTAGCCCGGAACACATGAACCTACTGACCATAATCTTTCCGTTGAGAACAACCAAATTTCGGTGTAATAACATTTTATTACCCAACTTATCCAACGTAAAAAGAAAGTACCTCGGTGTGCCGAGCCTACCCCTCTTGAAATTGGGATTCATGGATCTACTATTTGGTAAGGCTAAGTCTCAATTAATAAAAATTAGATGTCTTGTCAATTTATTATCTATCTCCTTTAAGTGAACTAAATTGGTGATCTATAGATAATTGTAATTGACACGGTCGATAACTCGATATGATATGCATGTGTAGCTTATGACGATTTCGCATGCATGTAACATATAAAGAAAAATGCAACAACAAACAATTTCCTAGTATGGCCTTCCTAGGAATAATAATAGAAAATCTAATGATCTATTACAAATTCGGAAAGCAACTCCATTGGTCCCATGAACTTCAAGTGGTACGTCTCCCATGGACACCGTCTTGATCGAAACGCCTTTCCGAATGACACCGTCTTTAGGAAACTCCGGAATTACAAATATTATAATAAAATTACATGACTTTTATAATATACATTTGTAAAAATAAAATCTAGTAAAATAAAAGTGATACGAGATCACATTAATATTACAACCGAATCAATATTTCCTTACATTACAGGCAGTATTGATTAAAACTAAGGTCGTACTAAGACAAATTACATACTTCAAAATTTTATACATTAAAAATATTAATCAATAGAATATGAAGCATAATTATATGTGTTACACATGCAAAATTAATGTGCCAAATCGCCATATAAAACTTATATCGTATATAACCTAGTTTTACGGAAATGCGTGATAATAACTAATTAAAATCACAAATCAATAGTTAAACAAAATTTAAGCCCAAGTTAATTACCCTAACTATTTTAGGACTTAAAAATTAGTCTTTACTAAATATTTGACAATAATTCAACTCGGTTTTGCATTATTGCTCATTTTTTTACCCTTATTAACATAACAATTATGAATTAATTCCAAATTTAATTACAATAATTCTAAAATTTGAATTTTTTTTTTAAAATTCTTTAATATTTTCAGGACCTTCAAAATGTCAAGTTTTTTTGAATCATTTTAGAGAAAAATATAGTTGCGATTTATCGATTTTATCAAATAAAATACCCAAAGCATATGAAAATCCATCTAATAAATTTTCTACTTTTTCATCTGATATTTATATTATAAATGCAACATATGATAATTTTATCATTCCATAAAAAATGGTTTTGCTATATTTTCTAAAATAATTACCATTTTTATCATTTTTAACCATTAAAAATCATAAATCATGAAAAATAAATTATATTTATTTCAAATTTTACATACGCTAAGTAAAATATTCATGTGATAGCATAAAAAAATTTTGTGTCCAGATTCAAACTCTAAGTTTATTTAGTAAATAAAAGTTCTTTTTACTCATTAAAATGTGTTTAATTTACTAAAAATCATTAAATTAAGAAATAATCGTGCATAAATAATCAAAATGACCTAAATACATTTTAGGAACAGAATATATTAGATGCTTAAAAATTTCGTGCCTTATCAAATAAAAACATAAATTTTTAGTTTTATTTTAGTTACTTTTAACTCGTAAAAACTAATAAACGATTTGCATGCAACATCCTTATGCTCTGATACCAATTGTTAGATTTAGTAACCTACTTATTGGATTAATCTAATAAGTAACTAATTAACTTGTTAATATAGTGATGCAAAACAAAACAACAAAAGATAAGGAGAAAAAAACATTTTCCTCACATTGTAGATGGGACGATTTGGGCACAAGGTAGGACTCCTTCCTACTCTTGTTCTTGAGCTACAATGTAAATGAGATGATTCCACAAGCTTAAAGTATATAAGAACTCCTCTAGATAGCACCTAGATTATTCCTAATCTCCTCAAATATTATTATACTAGATAATATGAGTGAAACCCTTAATAATATGTCTAATTAATATGTTTAATACTACACTTAATTATATTATAAGGATATTAGAAATATTATGAACTTAGTTTCAACATAAACTTCTTAATCTTTTTGTGAGAGTAGATGTAAACAACTTTTTTTTTTGTTAAAAGTAAGCTTTATATTAGAAATCAAACAAATTACATCACATTTTGTTTACCATACATTGTAAGTGCTTAAACTAAATCAATTGCACCTTAGACAACCATTGTAAGTCTTTATAAACTACACCACAAGGCATACTATTTCTTACACAATTTCTAGCTGCTTCTTTAATTTGTTGAACTATAATCTCATGCCTAACAATCTTTTGATGAATTCGAGCCTCGTTTCTTTGCCACCATATGAAATACCAGCATGCTAAAATAGTTGCAGTAGTGAATTGCTTCCTGATCTTGCTCCATCTTCTATTTGCTATGGACAATATGCAATCCTCTCTTCTAATGTCTATACCCTGCCAATTCCCAACCTGAATCAGAATTTGCCTGCTATATGCACATTCAACAAACAGACGCACATGAGTCTTAGTACTTAATGAACAGATGCAACACAGGTCATCTTGACTAATGTGTAGGCTAAACAATCTATACTTAAGTTTCAACGCTTTGTGAGCAATAATCCAAGCAATAACTCTATGTTTTGGCACAACCATAGTACACCAAATAGCCTTATGCCAAACAACCTGATCTCTCCTCATGCTCAGCCATTCATAACAGCCCTTGACAGTATACTTTCCTACATTGAAACTCCAATCCTGAATCATATCCTTGACCTTACAAACCTTCTTCCAGTGTCAGCTACAATCAGCATTTGGAACATAGTCCTCCCAAGATGACCCTCTCAGATATACCTGATTGACCCACTGAACCCACGGTCTGTCAGGGTGTGCAGTGATCCACCACACAAGCTTTCCAACCAGAGCTACATTCCAAGCCAAACTTTGCTTTAATCCTAGCCCTCCTTCCTTTTTAGGAACATAAACTTTCTGCCAGCTTACAAAAGGAGCTCTATTGTACTCAACGTTACCCTCCCAAAGATAATTCCTACAAATAGCATCTATTGTCTTGATCACTCCTTTGGGCAATACAAACATAGTAGCGCAATAACTGTGCAAAGTGGACAAGACAGAGGATACTAGTACTAGTCTCCCTACATAAGATAACTTTCTAGCTCCTAAACTTCTTATCCTCTCCACAATTTTAGTAATTAAAATGGAGCAGTCTTTCTTCTTCAATCTTCCTGCAGTTATAGGCACACCAAGATACTTAAAAGGCAGTTTTCCTTCTGTGATACCTGAGATATTGAGTATATCCTTCTTCAAAGAATGTCTAACTCCATTGAAGTAAGCAATGGACTTCTGAGCATTCATCTTCAATCCTGGAGCTTCTGAAAAAGCTGCATATGCCCTGAGCACAACCATAATGGATTTGTCATTCCCCTTGCAAAACAACAATAAGTCATCTGCAAACATTAAATGAGTCAACTTGATCTCCTTGCAAAGTGGATGATACTGACAAGGCAACCTTTCAGTAAACTCCATACTTAAGGTGAACAAGAGTGGAGACCCGAGGTCTCCCTGCCTCAACCCCCCTTTTCCACTAAAAAAATCAAACAGTTCTCCATTAAGGGATATAGAGTAGGAAGTGCTTGTCACACATTCCATCACCAGCTCCCTAAATTGATTAGGGAACTTGAAAGCTATCAAAAATTCTCTTAAGTACTTCCAACTCACAGAGTCATAGACCTTCATCAAGTCCATTTTAAACATACAACGAGCAGAGCATGCTTGCCTATTGTATATCCTGACCAGGTCTTGACACACCAAAATATTTTCAATAATGCTTCATCCCTTGATGAATCCCCCTTGGTTGAGACTGATCACATCAGGCAGGACATTTGCTAGTCTATTACATAATAACTTTGACACACATTTATATAAAACATTAAAACATGCAATGAGTCTAAATTGTGTCACATGTGTAGGCATCTTGCATTTAGGAATTAAAGTAATGACTGTAGCATTCACTTGTTTTAGTAATTTACCAGATATGAACACATCCCTAATTGCACAACAGACCTCATCCCCAATAGTACTCCAAGAATCTTTAAAGAAAGCACTTGAATATCCATCAAGGCCTGGTGCGTTGTCATCAGGAATATCAAAAATAGCTCTTTTAATCTCTTCATTAGTGACAGGTTTGTGCAGTATGTCACAGTGAATATTTGTGCACTCATGACCTATCTCAATGACCTTAGTATTCACTCTAGTAGTAGAGCTCTCTTCACCTAACAAACTCTTATAATACTGCATGAAAGCCTCCTGAATATGCTGAGTATCATCATGACAATGCCCAGTATTATCTGTGATAGATATCACCTGATTTCTCATGAAATGTGTTTTAATCACACCATGAAAATATTTGGAATTGCAATCTCCATATTTCATCCAGGAAGCTTTTGCCTTCTGCTTCAAAAACAGATTACAAGCTTCCTTCAGCTCCTTATACTCCTTTATTGCCTTAGTTTATTTATTGATCCAGTAGCTATCATGATTAGTACTGACAATCTGCTCCTGAATATATTTAAGGTTCTTTAAAGCAAGATTAGTACTCTTCTCAATATCCAAAAAATGCTCCTTGTTATATCTCCTGAAATGGCTCTTCAAATGCTTAAGTTTGGACACCAAACAATACATTTTAGTACCATGAAAACTCATATTCCACCATCTATCAAGATTTGTCTTATAAAATTCAGCCTTCCCCCACATATTAAAATATTTGAATGGCTTTATGTATTGTATTTGATGAATTATGCTCTACAAAATACATGGAGTATGATCAAAGTCTCCTTCTAGCATAAAGTGAGCATACATATCCTGCATCTGATCATTGCACTCCTCATTAATTAAGGCCCTATCTAGACTACTATAAACTCTAGTATCAAAGTCCTGATTGTTATTCCAGGTGAATAAAGCACCATTTGCAAGGCTATCAAATAGCTCACACTGATGCACACACTTATGAAATTCATCAATCTCAACATCAGAACAACTTGCTCCAAATCTCTCTGTATGAGCCAATACAGTATTAAAATCACTACAAACCAACCAAGGTCCCTGAACCAAACTAGCAAAGGTGACCAGCTGATCCCACAATTCTGCTCATTGAACCCATACACCATAGATAGACAAAACTTCTTATTAGTAGCAATTTCACAAACCTTCATATTGATACACTGAGCAGAGCTATCCTGAGTGTCCACCTGATAGATGGCAGGATTCCATAAAACCCAAATTCTTCCTCCTTTATGCCATTTATTATTAGTTGTTAGACTCCACCCATTCATAAGCTATTTAAATTATTTAGAGACAAGGCCTTAACCTTTGTCTCAAGGAGACCAAATAAACCAACCTTATTCATATACATGAACCACTTGACTAGCCTCTGCTTATTTGGATTATTAAGTCCCCTCACATTCCAAAACCCTAGGTTATGCATCCCCCATCATCTGGTGAGGATCATTACCACTTATCGCAATACCTTACTTGGGTGTAAATATTGTATTCAATAATTCTAAGAAGGCGTGTTGGCCAAATGTATGAGTATTGTAAGCCCCTTCAGTAGCCTCTTGTCTACTCATCCTCATCAATGGTCTAGCAGGAGTAAATCCCATAGAATATCTCCCTAACTTATGCCACACAACTGAACCTCCACCTGTGAAACATCAGCCTAATGAACTTCCTTTTGTTGAATAAAGACTCCTTTTCCCTTATCTATTTTCCTAGCAGCACCATTAACCTCTACAGCTTTAGGTCTCCACATCTTAGTAATAGGCTTTTGTTGAATTGCTTGTTTGATGGGAGGGCCCTTCTGTTTCCTACACTCCTTTGGACTATGTCCAATCCCCTGAGACACCTAACAGTGAATTGGTTTTCACTCAAATTCGACGTCAATGTCCACCATATCTCCATGTTCATCAAGAAATTGGACTTTATCAGGCAACTTCTTTCCAAAAACCAAATCAATCATGATCCTAGCATAACCCAGTCTAGTTTTCTCCTCTGTGGCTATGTCACATTTAATAAAATCACCAAGAAGACTAGCTATCCAAGGATTCCCCTTACCCCAGAATTTCAGAGGTAATTTATGCAATTTAACCCACACAAGCACAATTTTTACTTCATGTTTAACTAACTCCGCTTCCAGTGTCCAAGGTTTAACAATTAAAGGCTTATTATCAAATAGAAAATGTCCCTGTTTTAGCACATTCTCAACAGCAGCTTGTGTCGTAAACCTAACCGAAAAATCTTCATTAGGAAGAAAAGAGATTTTGTCTACCTGATGTTTCTGCCATAGCCTTCTAACAAATCCCTCAATGATCTCCCATGGCGGATTGGCTCCCAGAATGAAACAATAAACATAGTGCTTCCAGAACTCCAATTCCTCTTTGACATCTTCCTTACTAAATTGTAATAATCCAGATGGTTCCTCTTGAATAAAATCCAATTTTTCTGCACTTGCCTCTTTGCTTACTTCCACTTCCGGTATCGCTTCCACCAATTTATCAAGATTCAATGGAGGAATACCAACAAGCATTCCCATGCTCTTTTCCTTATGAACCTCCAAAGAAGACGGACCATTCTGACGTGTTAAAACAGGAAATTCTTCTGCACTTGTGAACGATAACAGATCAAATTTATTACTATTTTTGTGATTTTTATTATTTGGAGAAATTTATGCATTACGAGATTTAGTCGCCGTCATAAAACCCTAGATTTCCGCACCTATTTCGTATCTTTTTTTCTTTTTTTTTTGTTCTTTTCCTCCCTCCCTCTCTCTCTCTACATTTATTTTTCCATTTCGATGTAAACAACTTGTGTTCATTCAAATAAGATGACAAGTTATAAAAATAAGAAGAGAATAATCGCTTCTTATTCACTATGGGGACCGGCCACATAGCATGGGGAAGGGGGTTGGCTTGCTTTTTGTCTTTACAAAGTAGTAGAGTATGATCTAGGTTTAGGCTTGTAATCATGTTGTTTAATTCTTAATTAGAACAACAATTACTACCAAAACACCTACCCTACAACCCCAAAACCGGTGCCCCCATATAAAATGGGTGTCCAATTTATCTTTTGTAATTTGTCATATGTTGTGTGTGACATGTTACATGTTACATGTAATTATGCTTATAAATGTATATTTAACTAATGTAAATATAATCTTATAACAAATAAATTACACTTAACATTTTAAGTAATAATTTATAATTACATGTATGTAAAATGGTTCATCTCATATTTAGTTAATATAATCTTCAATTAATTGAAATTATAATTAACCAATTATTCTTATCTCAAATTTTTCGTAAACATTAATCATTTTTAGTAATATAACGATTTAATTACTAAATTTAATCTTATTTAATCATATTACAATAAGATATAATTTCTACTTATAATTTAAACTTGTTCAATTTAGGGAATTAATTAATTTGTATCGATATACAATTAATTAACTTTATTGATTAGGGAATCGTCCTTACGGTGTGACCTCGAGGGATCAACTGATCACCATCGTCAATCTCGAGTTATATTTGGGTTTTGTAACTCGGCTTAGTTTCGGGTCTCAGGTCAGCCTTTTCGAGCCGGGTTTCTTTTGCTTGGTCTACTCGACTCCAAGAGAAACGCGGAAGCTAGACTCAATCAGGTGATCCCATCTTAATCCCAGCGCATAACTACCGATTATCAGCGATCACCTGCTCACCATTCCCCAATGGATCACAACAGTTTTGTAAACAGTAGAAGGGTCAGTATATGCATATACCGACCAACGTACAAGATAAGCACAACGGAAAAAGAAACCAGAGGGCCACCGCAGCGGACACCTCGGTAGACTCAGGTTACCATCCTGCTCTACAAAACCATCTTTTGACCCTGGACCGCAGCCACAGGCGTCAACATCCCCTCTCACCGCAGCGAGAGAACCCGAATCATTAATGTGCACATCCCCCGCGTGGCGGGATATCCACGAGGGCGAACTCGGGGTGTGATCCGTCTCCCAACGAAATCACAAAATCATAGTAACCATAGTAAAACAGTAACCATCGTCAACAACCCCAAACCCGAACTCCATCAACAATCACATAACAAAAATCATAACATCTTATCACATCAATTAGTAATGCAACACTGAGTAGGGAAACCCTACCTTATTGGAAATCCAAACATAGCACAAGTAATTAGAAGTGTTCTTCTATGAAGTCCCCTCCTAAACAATCAACAATCATATAATCAACACAAAGTTCATTCCCTTTCCCCCAATTCAATTAGGGTTACTACAATAATCACAAATGAATCATAAACATGCATACTCACCAAGGTAATCAATCAAGGCAATACAAATAATCGAATCTGGCACGAGATGATCAAAGGCTCCTTGAAGAATTAGAGAGAATTTGGAAACTATGGCTGGTAATTATGAAAGCGTAAAACTAATTTTGAAACTAACTCCTCTTATTAACCTTAATCATCCGTCCGACTAAACCCTTAAATCCGTCGTACTCGGTCGAGTACAACATGTACTCGGCCGAGTATTGTGCTCGACCGAGTACGACTTACTTGGTCGAGTGCTGATATCATTCGGCCGAGTACACGAGATCAGAATACCACTAAAGACATCAGCCAAATCCACTCGGTCGAATGGCCTCTACTCGGTCGAGTACTATATGCACTCGGTCAAGTAAGCCCTACTCGGTCGAGCCCCCTATACAAAGAAATACGGAGTATTACAGTCTTCCCTCGTTAAGAACGAACTTCGTCATCGAAGTTCACAACTAATACTCCTACCACACGAACACCCATACCAACTAACAACACAAGACACCACACAACACATATGCTAAACATGTGTCACAACAGCACATCACAACACATATGCTAAACATATGTCATAAAAACACATATGCTAATCACAAACCATCATCAACACCACACAAGATTATGGCACAAGGACTCTACCAATAACATGTCAACTTGGAACAAAACCAACACAAAGTTCCCATCAAACAAATAAGACCAATAAGTGAGAAAAAGTCTTACAAAACTAATACAGATTATTACATTCTTCCCTCCTTAAGAATGAACTTCGTCCCCGAAGTTCACACCCTCATTTCCAACAAGAGAAACCAAGAAGTCACGCGAGTACTACCATCATCACATATCAAGGGTACCCCCAAAGACCGTCACAATCCGATACAACGTCATAACCCAAAAATTCCAACAATACGTACAACGACAAGACATCCGAGCTAACACCGTCAAATGTTACCATCGAAATTTTGGCATCCTACCGACATCAAACCCACACAAGTACTTCAACCTTGTAACAACACCTACCTACACTCTTCTTTGAATAACAACGCAACCCTCACCAATCATGTCAAACTTAACCTCTCAACAAAACCTAGCACCAGATCCACCACGAAGTACTCCTTAACTTCCACCATCATACCAAACATTAATACTACATCGTATCGTCATGCAAAATAATTTTATCCTTCCACATAACCCAAAACCGACCATCACCGAATAACTAAGGCCGCAACGCCACACTCATGCCTATAATAACACCTCAACTGCACAACTGATTAACAATATTTTACCTAAATTTTATCAACAAAATCATCATATTGTCCAATTATTCCACAAAACACAGTCATGACAATGAGACAACCCGCTCTCCTCAAACGTTGCTACGCCCTCTAACCCTATTCAATAATTAACTCTTATCCATTTACTTTATCGCCCTCATCCCGTCTCACCCAAAATCTCTTAATACTCTAATACCAACACTGCGATTTATACGATAACCCCATACACCATTCATTTTTCACATTACCTACACTCCACCCAGAAATCCTCAACATGAAACATTAGATCAATCATTTACCATGATTACTCATAACATCCTTCTCAATTCTTGCCCTATCTCAACCACATAACACTCAACCATGATGCGCTCTAACACGATATCTCCATAAAGTCCTTCAAACGACAATGAATCATTTACAACCTCAAGCACACCATAATTATATTTCTCAACCTCATCACACCCACCAAGTCAAAACATCCAAATTCATACAAGGAACCACCCCATCAATCAAGCTACTCTACACAATTTCTAAAAGAACAAGGGACTCAATAATAACGACTGATAAATCTTCACCGATTAGACTCTACTCTTAAACCCACCAGACAATAGCTAACAAAACTATAACAATAAAAAAAGACCTCTATACACGTGCCCAACACATAATCGCTTCAAGCCCTCCAGACTCGATACTCTAACTGACTCACGGGGACTCGCATCACCACATGACCGACAAACGGACCACCAAACTATTGATACCATTACACAACAAAAGACTATACACGCCAGGATACATAACCTGATTCGACACACACATACCACAAATACTTCCCTATACACTTGTTTCCAAGCGTTACACGAGGACACTCTCACCTGAGTCTACTAACCCAAGATACGAGTAACAAGCTACTAATAACACATAGGCAATCCCAACAAGAAAACTAGATTCCTATATATCCCAACGTCACCCTAAAATCCACGCGACTATAACACATTACTCTCCCTTTACTCACAAATCCACATTCTTGCCACTCAATACCACAAAGGTTAACCTGGCAACACAACTAATTCAAAACTACCACCTCAACACCTTACATTCCCTTACCAACATGAAAAAAAACCACAAAACTATTACATTTGAAACTACCTCCACACTCAACTATGACATCTGTCAAATCATACTATAACCTTCGCATAACTTCCTCAACTCAAACCATCACAAGTCCTACTACATCAATCTCTCTCTCTCTCCCCCCGCAAAACTATTCACAAGTTACTAAGACTAATATCTCAAGATAACTACCAAAAATAATCACAATTAGCTCTCACATTTCATTTTTGAGACTTAATATCTCTCATTCTTTCTTTAATCCCCTACATCCTCATGAAAGATTCCACTAACGAATGACAACTTTATCTGAATATTCATTCATAATTTCTCATTTAAATCATTTGTCTCCCCATTACATCAACCCAACACTTCAGACTGCCAAATTCAAAAATAACGATATTCTAATAATATATAAACCACCAAATAATCATACATCTCACACAAGCCACTACCTAGAGTACTTCCAAAAGTCACCATGCTTCCACCTAAATTTCCACAACATTCTCCTCGATTACTAACCGACAATTTCCCACAAATATTTTCTTAACTTTTTCACCTTTTCTTAACTCTTTCTTACCAAACTATGTCCTTTTGATCTCTAACAGTTACCTCAAAATATGATCTTCCAAATATTCCTCTTCTACTTGAATCTTTCTAACTCATAATTCCCAATACAAATCATTTCACGAATTTATAAATATAATTCAATTTACGTTATTCTATTGCTTCAATTATTCCTTTGCTTTACCAATTCGTTATGTATACTCCTTCCAATTCATACAAATTACAGTTACTCATTATCTCAAAGATTCACTCTCACTATCTCGTTCTTCCATAATTTGACTACCTTCTTATTACCTCAAGATTCCAACCTCGACAATACGTTGCCACAATCTCTTAATCATACGCAATAATAATCTTTCTTATCACACTATTTTCCTTCATTCGCTACCAATTCGCCCAAATAAATAACGAAAATCATCATATATTATTATTATCTCCTTAGCATACCTCAAAACAATGCTTACCTCATATCATACTCTTCCATAATATTTCATGTCCACAATTGTCTCTTAGTTATCCGGATTTGCACCAAAACAATATCCAAGTCCTATTTACACATCAAACTGACTAAGCTCTCGAAGTACCATCATCATTACATTCTTCTATATCGGTCATCATCACATATATCCTGAATCAATTCAAACATCCTCATTTTCCTCTATATCTTACACATATTCTCCGTTATAACCATTCATATCTCTCTCCTCAATCCTCAATTCATACCTTACCATTCCCTTATTATCATTTGATCACATAAACACACACACCTCTATATAAATTGTTCAATACACAACATTATCACAAGGCTCATCAATCTATCTGTTCTAACCATATATAACCACAAACATTTCTCACAAAAAAATAAAATCATATGGGGAACATTACTCACTTATATGATCTTTCAAACTCATTCCTGAAGACCAATGTATACTCGAAACACATAACAACGATACACTATGACCCAACACGATGACACCTTCTCCGCTTATATTAGATAAGGGACGACTTAGTACATAACTTAACACAGCCATATATTGACAAAAACAATTTCACCATTCACCCTCTGTGGCGAA
>JAIUZE010070624.1:0-100607 GCA_022085475.1 Heliosperma pusillum | reverse complement strand
CCGGATTGTGGTGATGGTATCGTTAACTTTATTATTCATGGTATCCCCAGACCTCCTGCTCCGTCTCCCTCGGTTCTTTCATCTGATGATGGGTTTGGGTTTGCTCAGTGGTCTATATCTTCTCTTGATCGCTTATTTTCTTTGGGTCTTCGCACCGTGAAATCTATTCCTCCTAAGTGTCGTCTTGGGTTTGCTCGGGTTTTGAAGGGGGTCTTGGATGATGTGGCTGACTCTCCTGGTGACCTCTCCTGCTAGGTTCGTTTGCTTATGTTGCCTCTTTGTCTGCTTAAGACCTTCGTTCCTAAGAGTAATCTTGAGTGTAGGACTGCTGTTATGCGACAGCGTCAGGAGGAGAGTATTACCATGGCTATTATTGCTTGGGGGGGTGCCTGGACGGGGTTTGCAGCTTTTGCAGGAGTGTTTGGCGGAGTTTCCTCCTTCGTTTCATGTGGAGGAGGACCTGGAGTTGAGTGTGCTTAACCTCCGCCAATGTCGGCGGAAGATTGGTGATCGCTACTATACTGCTGCTGTTAGGGTGCTTTCTTCCTCTGGCGTAACTCCCTACTCTGATGCCACTCTTGGGGCTTTGCGAGAGAAGCATCCGGTCGCCCCATCTCCTTCCTTGCCTCCTTTGCCTGTGGATCATCATTCTCTTGTTGCATCTTCGGCGGTGGTTTTGGATATGATTTGTAGTTTCCCACGTGGCACTTCTTGTGGGAGGGATGGGTTTCGTGTCCAACACCTCATGGACTGCTTGAGTGGCGCTGTCGTGGCTATCTCCGATGATCTGATCGCTTCTATTACTAGGGTGGTCAATCTTTTTCTTGAGGGTAGATGTCCACATGCTCTTGGTGAGTACATTGCCAGCGCTTCACTCACGCCGCTTGTTAAACCTGGTGGTGGTGTTCGTCCTATTGTTGTTGGCACCGTCTGGAGACGTCTTGTTTCTAAGGTAGGTGCTTGTTTGGTTGGTCCTTCTTTGTGTTCTTATTTTGCTGGTCTTTAGTTTGAGGTTGGGGTGTCCGGTGGAGGAGAAGCTGTTTTGCATGCCTTGAATCGGTTCATTGAGGCTCGTGGTAGTGATGTGGGGCTTTCTATGTTGCTGGTTGATTTCCAGAATGCTTTCAACCTTGTTGATCGTGTAACCATGCTTCTGGAAGTTCACCGTCGTTGCCCGATTCTTTCCCGTTGGGTGGAGTACTGTTACTCTAGTCCTCCCCGTCTTTATTATGGGGAACATTGTTTGTAGTCTTGTCACGGAGTCCAGCAGGGTGATCCTTTGGGACCCTTGCTTTTCGCTTTGGTTTTGCATCCCTTGGTGTGCAAGATACGGGACTCTTTTGATTTGAGTTTGCATGCTTGGTACTTAGATGATGGCACCATTGCTGTGGATACTTTGGAGGTATGGAAGGTATTGGATTTGATTATGGCAGATGGTCCTCAGTTTGGTCTTCATCTTAATGTCTCTAAGACTGAGGTTTTTTGGCCTACTGAGGATCCCCGCAGTCGACTTCCTGGTGTTTTCCCTCCTTCTATTGCCCGGCCTTTGCGTGGTGTCTCTATTTTGGGTGGGCATGTCAGTACTTGCCCTAGTTTTGGCAGTGAGCTTGTGGCGAAGAGAGTGACTAAGACCATCGAGCTTATGGATTTGGTTGCGAGGATTGAGGACCCGCAATGTGAGTTGCTTCTGCTTAGAGCTTGTACTAGTATTTCTAAGCTCTATTTTACCCTCCGTACTTGTTCACCGGGGTTTTTGGGTCTGTTCATCTTCGTTTTGATGCAGTGCTTTGTTCTAGCTTGGAACGTATTGTCACCGCGTCTGGGCCTGGTTTTGGGGATTGGCAGTGGCGCCTTGCCACTTTCCCTTTTCATCTTGGTGGACTCGGTGTTTATGCTGCCGGAGATGTTTTTCATTATGCTTTTCTGGCGTCCCGTTTGCAGTCTGCAGATTTGCAGGCTAAGCTACTACGGCCTTCTGGTATTGTGGATGCTGGTCCTACTTTCGACGATGTCTTGCGGGTGTTCTCTGAGACTACATGTTCTGCCTTTTTACGTGATCCTAGTGAAATTGCTGCCCCTAAACTTATGAAGAAACTGACAGATATATATTTTGCGGGGATTGCTGCTACTGCAGAATCTGTTTTCTCTTTGACACCGCGCCAGCTTGCGTTATGGAAGTCTCAGCAGGGTGCCCACTCCTCTGATTGGTTGCGTGCGGTTCCTATCTATGGGTTGGGTCAGACTATGAACGGCAGGACTTACCGTAGTGTGCTGGGGTATCGACTAGGTATTCCGTTATTCGTGGTATCTAGGCCTTGTCTGGCTTGCTCTCGGGTTTTTGCTGATGATATTTATGGGGACCATGCTGTTTCTTTTACTGGCATTGTGGGTGTTATGCATCGGCATAACCTCGTCCGTGACACCTTTCGACATTTGCTATAGGTCTGAAATTTCTACGGGTAGAGAGGTGGATATCGGTTTAGTTGACGGACATGGCGGCTCTCTTCGTCCTGCGGATTTGCTGCTCTATTCCTGGGACAGAGGACGTGATGTGTGTGTTGATTTGGCAGAATCTTCCCCCTTGACTCAGACAGGATTGGCCGTGTTTGTGGCCGACGTGTTGTCGCTGATGCTGCTCAGCGAAAGTGTGCTAAGTATGGGGATTTATGTGCGGCTGCTGGTTATGATTTCCTTCCATGCTCTTTCTCTTCGCTTGGGGAGCTGGGTTCGGATGCTGTTGACTTGCTTAAGCGGATCCAGAAATTCTCGTTATCTCAGGATTCAGGGGCTCGGATGGCCGCTTATATTTTTACTAGACTTAGATTTGCTGTAGCTAAGGGTGTGGGGGCCCAGATTGTCTCTCGGCTTCCCACCAATTTGATGTAAACTTTTTATTTTTCTATTAATGAAAGTTGCACGCATCTTATAATAATAATAATAATAATTTTTACTAGACTTAGCTTTGCTGTAGCTAAGGGGGTGGAGCCCCAGATTGTCTCTCGGCTCCCCACCAATTTCATGTAAACTTTTCATTTTATTTTAATGAAAGTTGCGCACATCTTATAATACAACAACAACAACAACAACAACAACAACAACAACAACAACAACAACAACAACAACAACAACAACAACAACAACAACAACAACAACAACAACAACAACAACAACAACAACAACAACAATATTATTGTAATAATAATCATAATCATAATTTTAATGATAATGATAAATATTATATGTTTATATCATTACTCTTAATAATAATATTAGTAAATAGTAATATAGTATTAATATTAATGTTATTGATTTTGATAGTCATAACATTCATTATAATAACTAATAATTAGTGATAATAAGTACAGTAGTAATAGTAATTAATAACAATAGTACTAATAGTAGTAGGAGTGGGGGTATATATAGTTTCTCGGTTGACCACTAAGCTCTTGTAAATTGTGGTTTGAGCTTAATAAAATAAAATAAAATAAAATAATTATTATTATTATTCTTATTATTAATATATTATTGTTGTTATTACTATTATTTTATTATTATTACTATAATAAAAATAATAATAATAATATTATTAATAATATTAATATTAAGATTAATAATATTGATAATAGTTGCTAATAATAGAATATTTCCTCCATCTCATAAAAATTTTCATAGTTTGAATTACACACTTTTCGAGACGACACTTTGCACGATTTTTCTTCATTTATATTCACTTTTTCTTCATTTAAAAAATATGTTTCCAAAATATTTTTTTATGATGAAGGTAATAGTATTTTGTCATAAGGTATTAGTTTTAATATTTTAACACTTATTTATGATTAAAAGTTATTAAAATTGACCTTAAAGGTCAAACGAGGGATAATTATGAATGGATGGAGTATTAATTAATTAATTAATTATAATGATAATAATAGTAATAATAATAATAATAATATCATCATCACCACCTGCACATTAATGTGCATACCAAGCCTTGAACCTGAGAATTGAGGTTGACAGACTAGTGTCTTGACCAACAATTCACATGAGACTGGTGCCTAAAAGGCTTTTCCTACCATTGTCCAAGATTATAGGCCAACTACTTATTGCTCTGTCATTTATAAGACTATTAGCAAAATTCTGGCTAATAGGTTGAAGTGTATGTTACCTGACCTTGTGGGTAGTGAGCAGGCTGCCTTTATTAAAGATAGGAACATCTTTGAAAATATAATGTTGTCTCAAAATCTTATTAAGAGCTATAACCAAGGTGTTATCTCCCTTAGATGTTTAATCAAAGTAGACATCAGAATGGCATTTGACTCTATCCAATGGGATTTTATTGGCAATGTGTGTACTGATTTGAGATTCCCTGTGAAATTTGCTTCGTGGGTTCTGGGTTGTATTACTTCCCCATGGTTCTCTTTCATGATTAATGGGTACCACTATGGGTTTTCCTAGGTAAAGATGGGGTTAGGCAGGATGACCGTATTTCACCCTATATTTTTATCTTGGGCATGATGATCCTATCCAGGCATATGAAGAGGATTTTTCTTCTCCATCAGGTATCTTTCCATCCTAAATGTGCCAAACTGAGACTAAATCATTTGATTTTTGCTAATGACCTCATGATTTTTATGAGAGGAGATGTTCCACCAATTGATGCTGCTGCTAAATGCCTTACTGACTTTGTTAAGTGATGTGGCTTGGCTGCTAACCCTTCAAAAACTAGTATTTACTATGGGGGGTTAAAAGTGATAACAAGAACCAAATCAACTCCTTGACTGGCTACACTGAAGATGCTTTTCCTTTTCGTTACTTGGGTATCACTCTGAATCCTGGGCGATTATCCTCATCTATGTTCAATATAATGTTGGATAAAATTCAGAGTGCTATTCATCATTGATCAGGTAACTTTCTTTCTTATGCTGGTAAATTACAACTTATTAATGCTGTTGTGTTTGGTCTTGAGAACTATTGGTGCTCTGTGCTACTCCTGTCTAAGTATGTTATTAATATGGTCAACAAGTTGTGTAAACACTACTACAGGAGAATTCCCTCTGGTCATAGAAAGATGCTCTTTAAGAGTTGGTCTTCTATCTGTGCACCTTGGCAGGAGGCACTACAAGAATTCTGGTTTCAGGCGACTATAATAAGGCGACCGACTACAGTAGTCGACCATTTGGCGGCTGAAAAAACAATCGGGCGACTGAAAGTAGTCGCCAATTTGGCGACTGAAAGTAGTCGCCAATTTGGCGACTGAAGCTTTCACCCGATTTTTGTTCAAAAAAACACGGGCGACCATTTTCAGTCGCCAAATTGGCGACTGCATAGACCATCTGGCGACCACTTTTAGTCGCCAATTTGGCGACTACTCATTCAGTCGCCAATTTGGCGACTACTCATTCAGTCGCCAATTGGATTTATAGGCTGAAACACGCTATGGACATCAAAGGAACTATTGAGGTGGAACAGGGCGCTTATGAGTAAATGGATTTGGTATCTTACTCTGGGCAGAGAGGGCATATGAGATAAGTGGACTTTCTACTATAATTTAAATGGTCATTCGACTTTTCTCACTTGTACCCCTCAACCTTTTTATTTTCTTACTTATAGCCCTCTTTTTTCAGAAAAAAAAAACTTTGACCGCCAATAACTTTTGGCTACGATTTTAGAAGACAGTAATTTTCCCCCCAAATTAATATCTCGTTAAGACAATGAATTTTTTTAAAAAAAATCATTGCATTCGGAATTTTTCAAAGTTTATTCCGGTTAAAAGACTTTGACCGATCATAATTCCTAACTATAAATTCAAAAAAAATATTTTTTTTACAAGTCGAAAATCTCGTATAGACGACTGTTACCGTCTTTTGAAATCGTAGCCAAGAGTTATGGCTGGTAAAAGTTTTTTTTTCGAAAAAAGAGAGGTACAAGTAAGAAAATGAAAAACTTAAGGGATACAAGTGACAAAAACCTTTTATTAAATCATATTTAAAATCAATCAATATATATATATATAAGGCTTTTTTCGAGGCACGTGAGTGGTTCCACCTTTATAGGAACTCTTATTATTATTATAATATCAAGTAGGAAATCTTTGAATAAAAATATTAAATAAAACTATTAATATAGTTTCATATTTTATTCCCTAAAATTAACACCTAAACTATTATTATAATTATTGTTATTATTATATCCTACTACTTACCAAATACAATCTTTAGTATTATTAGATAAATATACTACATCCTACTACTTGCCAAACCCAAACTATAATTAAAAAATTGGTATACAGAATATAATAAAAAATATCATGTAGAAAATCTTTAAATAAAAATATTAAATAAAATTATTAATATAAATCCATAAATAAAACTATTAATATAGTTCCATAAATAAAACTATTAATATAGTTCCATATTTTATTCCCTAAAATTGCAGCACCTGAACTATTATTATTAGTAGTACATCATACTACTTGCCAAATACAATCTTTAGTATTATTAATTAAATATACTACATCCTACTACTTGCCAAACCCAAACTTTAATTAAAAAATTGGTATATAAACTATAATAAAAAATACTGCTGAAATTTTGTCAAACTAACGTATGGTAATTATTTTTTTAGCATTAAATATATCACATCCTAACTAGCATACAATTAAATACATTCTTCTATATATACACCTTTATTACCTGCCCTTAAACCATATTTTATCATTAGCAAAAGTCACAGTAGTAGTTTATGTAAATTTACGTATGCATATATTCCTTTAGTTTTGTTTGAATGTGTTATTGATTCATGTTAATCTACTTATGCATGCCCTTTATTTCATGTTAATCTACTTATTCATTCATGTGCTCTTTATTTCTATTTTATCGTGTTGTTAATTCAGACTAATAATCAATGGATTCTTGCCCTCATGCAGATTAACAATCAATGACTGTACAACGAACAACATTATATACATGTGCACTCCACGTACAGGTTTGGAATTGATAATTGTGGAGTTTAATTACTTTTTATCTACAACTTACTTAGAAGTTTATATTGTACGTAGTTGTAATTGGCAAGTGTATTTAATCTAGGTTTTTGTGGTTTCTTTTTGAAGTTCTCCCTCCTATTCAATTGTTATTTATTTCCGTCTTAGGTGTAATATTAATTTGTTATTTATTTTTAAGTTTGCTAAGGTTTACGTAAGTGGGCAAGTGAACACGGTATTTCTCTTCTTCTCCTCACTTCCTTAGTATTTGCGCCAAAAAAATGTATAACAAATTATCAGAACGAAGGAAATATCATTTATAAAGATTCATATATATATGACGTAATAATAACATATTTTCTTAACTACTTTATTTAAATCAAAGTACCAACACTTAGGTGAGTGTAACTGACAATGTACTCTATAATATACAAGTTGGCTCGGTAAAATTGTGGAAATCTAAATCAAAGAGACAGATGAGGTGCAATGTAGATAAATATCAAATTACTAATTTAATGTGAGATTCAATTAGACATAGAAATTATAAAATTATTTAATAAATAGTAGGATATGTCATCTTTTATAAAAAAAAACTAATATGTTATATGATATCATAAAAGTATTTAATAAATAAATAGTAGTATCTGATATCATAATCATATTTTGTCTCATTACAAGAATCCATCTTTGATGGGATTATTTTTAAAGATAACTTATATGTTATGTTGGGTCCCAAAGAAAGTAAAATATTTTAAAAAACGGTCTCTCAAAGATGTTTATGAGATACTTTTTACACGATGAGGGTGAATATTAATTTAATTAATCATGTTTTTTAAACTATCTTAAGTAAATTGTGATTATATAATTAATCAAATTTAGTTTTAAAAAAATAGAGTTATAACAATGTTAAGTTACCATATACTTTGATGTATCTTTCACTATAGATAGACTTCTATCATTGAAAAATATTTAAAAACTACCTTAAATAAATTGGTTTTATATAATAATCAAATTTAAACAAAATGAATAGTTATAACAATGTTAAGTTACTGCATGGTTTTATGTATCTTTCACTATAAGTAGACTTCTATCATTGAAAAATATTTCCCAATGACAAACAATCATATAGAAATAGATACGATGTAGATGAAAGTTATGCGATTCTCCATTGTGAAATTTATTGCTATTGTTTGTTACGAGTATTATATATTATTGTGATTTCTTGTGAATGCAGATTAGAATTGTATGTTGATTATTCTAGATTATTGCTATTGTTTGTTTCAAGTTTTTCACTCACACTACGTAACAAAATCCTGCTAATTGTTTTTTTACTAATGACAAAATTCTTTTGTTATTATTATTTTTACTGATAACTTTAATTATTTTCATTTAATAGGAAGCATTCAATTTTCTCAAGTTAAATCCAGTCTACTCTTCACGTGTTGGTTGTTGCCGATACATTTATATTGTATTACTAACGGGAATTATAAAGACGTAATAAAATTATAGGGTTTTTATAATTAAAAATCCTACCCCTACCAAAATACGAGTCTGAAATAACTAATATAATACTTGAGGTATGAAAGCAACAAAAGATGAATTAGTTGGGTAAGCTAATGGGTCTTAATTATATTGTTGAGCTATTTAACTTATGTAGAATTATCTAACCGACCAACTTAGTCCTTAATAGCCATGCAATAATATACTTTTTTTCATTTGATCAATGATCATGATTCATGAATAATGTTGAAAATATGATCAACAATATATTTTATTTTACCTATCTAAATTTATCTTTTACGTAAATATATTATTGCTACGTAACTTTTTTTGTATTGACAATGTCATGATCGGTGAGCCCAAACACACATGTTAAAATAAATTCTTATTGATATTAAAGTCATTTTATTATCTTCTAGACACAAATAAGAATAGACTATTTAGTAATATAGTCATTTGAATTATTCTACAAAGCTTAATTTTTAGTTCCCTAGATCATTTATCAATCAAAACATATTTAAACCTATTAAATGATTTGAACGGAAGGGTATTGTAATATTTTTCGGGCCATAATATGGATGGATCAAGCAGAACTTGAGTCATTGCAAATTTGGTAAAATTTAGTTAAAATAGAAGTTAAATCAATTGATCAATAATGTTTTCTTAAAGATTAATTATATTTTATCATAGTGATGTCAAGGCAAATTGAGTGAGAAGGTTAAATGAGAGTGAAAGTAGGTTGGTTAATTTTATTATCTCCATAAAAAGTTGAATTAAAATCAAATTTAACGCTTGTGATAAAATTTGATTCTTTTATTGTTGGATTATTTTATTAAAATATAAAATAACTAATCAAATGAAATTTAATTCATGTCAGTATTATATTGTTAAAAGTAATTTCAATGTACTTAAGAGTTAATCCGTAATCCGTAATAAGTTAAAACATCAAACTTCAAAAATGTATTTTTATAAGTTCATTGTTATAGAAACTTAATAACATGACATTAATGTAAACCAGTGCATCGCACGGGCATGAAATCTAGTATTAATCTAATTAAAACTCATCAAATAATATAATACTTAAATCAACTTTTTTAGAAATTTTACCCAAATTTTAACTAATAGATCATATCCTTGAGGGCCGAGGAATCCTTTTTCCGAGTTGTATTGGGTCTGACAGTCTTATTATACGTAGGCGTTTATTTATATAAATACATTTGATGCCCGCCCCTTTCCGTTTTGTTGTTCTTGTATAAAGATAAGTAGAGTATTAGGAAGATTTAAAAGGCCGATAATGTCTGATTGGAGCAATCTTCATCTCGATGTTACGATAATGATTGCGGAGAAAATTGAGTTTTACGAAGATTTTAAGGCATTTGGTTGCGTTTGTAGTTGGTGGAGAAGGGCAACGAAACTAGCCCATGAACCATCATCGTCACGTCGCACACCATTGTTGATGCACGTAAATCCACCTTGTTGTTCAAAAGTTGAGTTTTATGGCCTGAATAATCGCCTGGCTTTTGAGGCAGAGTTGCCAAAACCGTCTTCTACTCGAGGAGGTGATCACCCGAATGCTGATTTTATGGGTTTGAGGCGCTTGTTTTCAGTTGACGAAGAAGAAGCGAGTGATTGGAGATACTTTTCTTCACGAGGCTGGCTAATTTGCGTCACACAAATCGGTTTAAACATCGTTCTTATGCATCCTGTTTCAAAAACTGTTATTCAGCCGCCTGGTGTTTCTGAATTCATAATACGATCCTATAATGTACATTGGGACGATACTTTATATTTGATGATGTTTAGTAAATTTGTGCTCTCGGAAAGTCCAATAACCACCTCTGATTACATGATTGCTATGATGTTTCGGACTTATAGAAATCTCGCTTTCTGGAAGAGTGGGGATAAAGAGTGGACCATGTTCTCCTATGAAGGCCACCGTGATTCATTCATGGATATCAGTTTCTTCAATGGAGAATTCTATGTTGTCGACCAAACAGGAAAGGTCTATGGTTTAGGCAAATCAAGTCCTCCAACCCCAAGAGTCGTCACAACCTTAAACTTTAGGTTCACCTATCCCGGCTCATTATACTTGGTTGAATCAGCCGGTAAGCTGTTGCTCGTCTCGCGTGTAGTTCGTTGGAACGACGACCAAGATATGTACTCAACATCGAGTTTTAAAGTATGGGAGGTCGATGTTGATAGTGGCGTAGCGACACAAGTGAGTGACCTTAGAGATAGAGCTCTTTTCGTAGGTTGTAACTCGTCTTTCTCGATGGCGGCTTTGCCTTGTCAAGGATGTAGGCCTAACTGCATATATTATACAGACAATATTGCAGATAATCGCTATGTATGTGATATGGGTATTTATGACTTTAAAGAAGGACACAAGATCCAGGGCTTAGACTATACTCCATCAATAACTCCATCTCCATGTCCATCGCCTTTATGGGTTGAAAGTCCCTTCATTCAGGATATGTGTTGCCCTAAACAGGGGTTAGGGAGTACCCTTAGTTTGTAAGCAAATAAGATTGTATTTTGGTTTATGTATTTCTTTTTACACAAATTCTCATTTCACACGGACAATTTCGTCTGAATCCTTCAGACGACACATATGTGTCCATTTTATGGTCAGATGTAAATGGTCCCATTTTTAGGTTAAAAATGTAACCATTTACATTTGACCAGAAAATGGTCACATATGTGCCGTCTGAAGGATTCGGACGAAATTGTTCGTCTGAAATGAGACCGGACGTTTTTTTTTTAAGATAGTGTATTTGGGTTCTAGTCTTTTGTTGACTTTTATTATGGACATGTTGTTCTTGATAATAATACTTAGTTTTAAACCCTTGTATTTAAATTTTTGATTAGATAATAATGATTTTTTTAACGTGTATCTCAGCCTATGAAGTAAAGAAAAATAGAAAATTTTCACTAAATTAATATATATATATATATATATATATATATATATATATATATAATTAGGATCATGTGAGTCCACCATATCTTTTTGAGTCCGTGAGTCCATGATACAATATCACAAGTTATACTAAACAATATCACAGGATATACTATACAATATCACACCACTGAACCACTTTTTCGCACACTATTACTAACTTTCTTTTCTCATACTTTTTTTCACACCAATTAATTCCACTACCGAAATTCCGACAAACACCATCATTCTCTCGTCCTTTGATGCCGGAAAATCACTATTATCGATGCTTCACCGAAGTTTATTATATATAGATGTTTTTTTTATCATATTTCTTCTCTACTAAGCATCTTTGCCCCCGACATTTTTCTTCATAGCTGACGACGAGACCCCTAATTTAACGACAACAATGACAAATTTTGTTGTGATTGGGGGTGGTGTGAGCTCCGAGTAAAAGTAGTGTGGATGGGTCAGCATCATCTTTTTCAATTTTTGGAAAATATATTATAAGATCTTCCAAGATTACGAAAAAGATACTATGTAATATTTTTAATATCACAACTATTATTTACGTAAGAAAAAATTGATTATCAATCTGACAAAAAAGTTATAATGCAAAACATTTCGAAACTTATATATTTGGATTCTTAACGAAAAATGCTTTCATTAGATTATAAATTTGGTATTTTTTTACTAACATATCATTTATAAGATCATATAACTATAACCTAAGTATATGAAAATTAAATAAATGACTTTTAAAATATTTTTTATTATTCTAATATTAGTATAATAATTTAGTCGTATTCAAGAAATAATTAATTTATAGAAAAATATGATGTAGTATTTAGTATGTTTTTTGTCTCACATTGAAAAATAACGTAGGTGTGGTGAATATACTACATATAAAAAGTAGAATTGTCCCACATCGAAAATTTACCTTAAGATATGGTGATCCTATGATTATAAATAAGAGTCATAATTAGAACTTATATATCCACCCAAAATCTTTTGAGTCTCTTAAATATTGTCTTAGAGATCTCTTACAAGTTTGTATTATTATCTTTACAATAGTGTATATTTTAAAAAATAATACTTTGGATATAAAAAATTAAGTGGATAATTTTTAATTATTATATAAAATAAAAATAATAGAAATATATATTTTAAAGAAAAAGATGGTGTACTACTTAATATATTATTTGTAGATGTGGTAAACATATTACGTATAAATTGTAGAATTATCCCACATCTAAAAAATAACATAAAGTGGCTAATCCTATGATTATAAATAGGTGTCGTCCTTAAACCTTAGGTAAAAGTTTGTGGAAGTGATGAATATACTATGTATAAATAGTAAAATTGTCTCACATCGTAAAATTAACATAAGGTGGGTGATCCTATAATTATATATAGGAATCATCCTTTGACCTTATATATCAAAGTAAAATCTCCTATAATTATATATTGGAATCATCCTTTGACCTTATATATCAAAGTGAAATCTTTTAAGTCTCTTAAGTATTGTCTTAGAGATCTCTTAAAAGTTTGTGTATTATTATCTCCACAATTGTTAAATTTACATCATCAAAAATTAATTTAGAAAAGTATTATTAAAAAAATTGAAGTATCATTACAAAAATTATGAAGATAATATAGTTACATTCGTGGTAAAAAAACCTTGAAAGTATAGAAACTCATACTATTTTTTTTTTTTTTTTTTTTTTGCAAGAAAGGTATTACTCATTATATTTCAAAAGAAGTACATGAGTTTCTTACAAGAATAACCCCTAAAGAACGATAAAAAAACCCAAGCTAGTAGACCAAATCCCTAGAATTAAGACAATCTAATACTTCCTCATGGATAGCTTCCGGGCATTTACTTAGAATTAACGCACTAACATTAAAAGTAATCCTTCGAACTAGTTTGATAGGATCAGACTCATGTCCCTCAAAAATCCGACAATTCCTTTCCCTCCACAATTCATTTACTAAGCTCCCTATGCTGCTAGTAACCATACCATTCCGCCAATGCCTCCTATTACGCTTTTTCCCAGCCCATTCAAGAAGAGAGCAGAGATCATTACCAGGAATACAAATCTTCAGCCATCTTTTAATGGAATGGAGAACTGAAATAGAGAAAGAGCACTGGAAAAAGAGATGAGAAACGCTCTCAGCATCCCTCTTACACAGACTGCATCTGTTCACAATAGGAAGACCACGAGCAGCAAGCATATCAACAGTAGCTAACTTACCCTGAACTGCAAGCATGAGAGTAACTCTATGCCGAGGAATCATAGTGCCCTTATGAATGACAGCAAACACAGCTGTAGAAGAAAGCTTATGCCTGACTAAATCATAAACCTTGCTAAGAGAGATTTGTCCATTCTTTTGACAGTCAGCAAGCAAAACTTTAGCCGGAATCTTACCTCCAACTTGTGATAAGAAATCATTCCTTACTCTAAGAATACCTCTTAGACTTTCAGACATATGATCCTTCAATTCCAGATCCCATATAGAACAGCTGCCTAAAACATACTTATCCACCCAGCTAACCCAGACAGAACCAGTCTGATGATCTAACTTCCAAAGCCATCTAAGCATGTTAGCCTTGTTCCAGCTTTCTATGGACTTAATATTAAATCCACCTTCATCCCAGGGAACACAGATGCTCTGCCACCCTTTGAAGATGAGTTTCTTGTGAGTAGCATCCCTTCCCCAGAAAATATCTCTACTAAGCTTGGAAACTGTATGAGAGACATTCTTTGGCAGAAGAAGACTAGAACACCAGAAACTACTAAGACCAAACACTACAGAATTTAAAACTTGAGCTTTCCCTGCATAAGAGAGGTATCTAATGGAGAGATTGCTAGTCAAGTTGTGAATTCTAGTAACCAAGCCATCATACATCTGCCTGGTAAGCCTAGCTGAGTTGATGGGAATACCAAGGTATCTAAAAGGGAAAGAACCTTCCTGCATCCCTACAGAAGCAAGAATAAGGGCACGAAGGTTTCCATCAATTCCTCCAAAGTAAACTTCAGTTTTATCCAAATTAGCCTTCAGGCCAGAACAATGAGAGAACTTATGCAAAACATCTGTGGCAGCTTTAACAGAAGGCAAGTCCCCTCGAGTGAAGATCATAAGATCATCAGCAAAGACTAGATGAGTCAGACCAAGCCTAGAACATTTAGGATGATAAGAAACACTAGAACCCTTACAAAGCAGCCTGAGATGTCTGGAAAGAATCTCCATGCTTAAAACAAACAAGTAAGGGGAAATAGGATCTCCTTGTCTAACCTCACTCTTACCCTTGAAGAAACCATGATGAGATCCATTCACTTTAACAGTGTACCAGGAGCCAGTAACACATCCCATAATCCATTTCACAAATAAGGAAGGGAAATTAAGCCCTAGCAGCATATCCTGAATGAACTTCCACTGAAGAGTATCAAAGGCTTTACTAATGTCCACTTTTAAAGTACATCTGGGTGTGACATTTCTCCTCCCATAACCTTTCAGTAAACCTTGAGTAAGCATCACATTCTCAAAAAGACTTCTACCCTGCACAAAAGCAGCCTGCTCCATACCCACCAGCTTAGGCATAACCAACTTTAATCTGTTAGCAAGGATTTTGGTGATTGTCTTGTATATGATGGAACAACAAGAGATAGGCCTGAAATCCTTGACAGAGAAAGGTATAGCCTTCTTAGGAATAAGAGAAATAAGAGTGACATTTGCCTGCTTTGGCATAAAACCAGTCTGAAAGAAATCTTCCACAGCATGACAGAAATCATGCCCTACAATATCCCAAGCTGCTTTGAAAAACCCTGAAGAGAAGCCATCCAAACCAGGACTCTTATTGGAATCAATAGAGAAGAGAGCCTGCTTAATTTCATCCCTACTAACCTGCTTGGTAAGCTGGAGTTGGTCATTTGTATCCACACAACTCCTTTGCTTAAGAATATCCAGATCAATATTAGAAGTGTTAATAGAAGTACCCAGCAAATGCTGATAGTACTCAACAAAAGCATCACCCACATCATTTAACCCACTCCTATGAAAACCATTCATATCATGAATGTCACCAATCATTTGAGCCTGGTGCCTCTCTTTAATTTTAGAGAAGAAAAACCTTGAGCCAATATCATTATATTTGATATTATGGATCTTAGCTCTTTGAGAGAGTATCTGCAGCTCAGCCTCTTTAAGCTTACAAAACTCCCCAGAGATCCTCTTTTCATCAGCAATTAAGGTTTCTGAAAAAGGAGAAGAAAGAAGATTCTGAAAACATTGAGCCAGCTGCATCCTTTTAGCCTTAACCCTTTCACTGATGTTAGCAAAGTGGGAAGAATGAAGCTGCCTTAGATTTTTCTTGACTTCCTTAAGTCTACTCATCAGCCTGAACATAGAATTACCAGCACAATCCTTAGACCAAGCCTCAGCAACAATCTTAGGAAAGTCCTGATGAGCTACCCAACAATTGAGAAACTTAAAATGTTTCTTAGGAAGATCATCATTATGAAAAGTTAGAATGGCTGGACTATGGTCAGAAATACCAGGATCATAAAAGAGAGCAGTAGCTTGAGTAAATTCCTGCACCCACTCATTATTCACTAAGACCCTGTCAAGCTTGGAATAAACTCTGGTAGAGGAATCCTGCTTATTGAACCAAGTAAAATCATGACCAGTACTACTCATATCATCCAGTCCACAGGACAAGAGACAAGAATTGAAGTCCAGAAGTTCAGAGAGAACAGGAGGATGGTGACTAATCTTTTCATGAGGATGCCTGATGACATTAAAGTCTCCCATGGCCACCCAAGGCCCAGCATTACTAGAAAAGAGGTTCATAGAATTCCAGAGAGTCTGCCTACCAGCAGCTTTATTGTTTCCATAAACCATAGAAAGATGAAAGCTTCTACAAGTTATAAGATGAGAAATATGACAATGAACAATCTGAGATTGCTCATCAAGAATATTAACCTTAGTAGTAACTGGATTCCACAGAATCCAGATTCTACCATTATTATGGGTATTATAGTTACAAAAAGCCCTATACTTCCTAAAATTATTCCTCAGAATTTTAAGAGCTTTATTCTGCTTCACCCGGGTCTCAAGAAGTCCAAGGACATCCACATTATTAGCTTTAAGAAAATGACTAACTTCACTATGCTTAACTGGCTTGTTAAAGCCCCTAATATTCCAGCTTGCAATGATCATTGAATAGCTTTATCAGGAGGAACCACAACAACATCCCCTGGCAACATCACTGCACTAGCATTATGTGCAAGAGAACTACCATCATTAAGGCAATCTAAGTGATCAGAAACCACTTCAGGAATCTCTCCCTCCTCAAGATTAAGAGGGGAGAAGGAATTACCAATGGGAATGGGTAAAACTTTCACTGACTGTGGTGAAGGACCTCTCTTCAAGGCTATTTGAGGTTTCCTCACCCAGTCCTTCTTGATGCATTCTGAGTGCATTACAGTCTTCTTAGGAGATGAAACCAGTCCATCAGATGTAGAAGAAGAATCTTGCTTGGGGCAATCAGATCCAATCTCCTTACACTTAGGACTAGCACCATTCTCATGTAAGACTGAGGTATCACCTAGCATACAAGGAGCAGGAATAACACCTGAGGCAGAACCCACAGAAACAGTCCCTAAACCAGAAACAGCAGGAGCAGGAACTGAACCAGCCACAACAGAAATATTCTTAGCTTTCTTACAATTTTGCAATAGATGTCCCATTTTGCCACACCCTTTACAGAAATGAGGAATCCATTCATACTCAACTCTCTGAATAGAAGGCCCAAATGGAGTATTAAGGGAAATTTCTAAAGGGAGAGAAGAAGAGATGTCAATTTCAATCATGACTCTTGCAAAGGAAAGCTTATCCTTCTTTGTTGTAGGCATATCAGCAAACATAGGTTTCCCTATCTTACTAGACATCTTGCTTAAAACACTATTAGACCATAAGTAGGGGTCCAAATCAGGAAAAAGAACCCAGATGGGCAGGATGGACAACCTCTCCATTTCAAAGGAGAAAGATGGATGCCATTGCTTCAGAATAAGAGAAAAGGAGCCCATCTTCCATGGACCCTCCTTAAGGACATTGGTCATTTCTTCCTCAGTTTCAAAACGAAAAGTAAACCATCCCTTCTTAAAGTACTGCACAATTGGAGCAGCAATATGACTCCAACTCTTGGATACAAACTCAGTAACCTGTTTTAAAGAAGGCCTAGATCCCAATAAGTGCCCCATTAAAGTATATTTCCAAAGCTTCAACTCCTCTGCTATGTCCTCCAAACCCACATCAATTTCAATAGCATACTTGCTTTGTTCATGAAAAAATAATTTCATCCCAACTGGGTTCTTAGGCTTAGCAACCTCTGTCCACTTACCCATCTTTCCTTGAGCATTATCAAGAACATGAGCAGAACTAACATGAGGAACATCAACCATAGATGAATTCTTCAGACTTATATCAGATGAATTAATCTCATTAACAGGATTCGGAGGCAAAGGAATATCAAGAACAGACGAATTAACCACTTTAAGAATTGAAACAGAAGCATTCATAACAGATAATTGGTGTGTTTTGACAGAAGAATCTACTACATCCACAATTATATCATTCAAAATAATGGGCTTTCGAATCGGAGTGAATTGAGAAGTATTAAAATTGACAAACGTAGTAGAATTAGAAGCTTTATCAGTACCAGATGAATCGTCAGGGATTTCAGAATCCAAGGAGGAACGATTTTTAGGAGGACGACCACGACCTCTAGCCATGGGAAGCTTGCAAGATCAAAAATGGCAGCAAAAATGGCGGCAAACAAAGTAACAGAAAGTAACAGAAAAGAGAGAGAAAGAAGAGAGAGAAACTTCTCAACTCTAAAAAGATCTTTTTGTTATCTTAAAATATTCAAGAATTATCTTCTCAAGATATACTATTTATTTGCACATACTTGGTGTAATTTTTAGTATATTATTTGTCCCTCATTGAAAAATAATGTAGGTATGGTGAATATATTACTTATAAATAGTAGAATTATCCCACATCACAAAATTATCATAAGGTGGGTGATCTTATGATTACAAATAGGAATCATATTTGGAAATAAAGTTTCAATCCAAAATCTTTTGAGTCTCTTACATATTGTCTTAAAGAGCTCTTAAGAGTTTGTATTATATTCTAAATTATAGTTAAATTTACATTATTAAAAATAAAGTTAGAAAATTATCATAAATAATAATTTTGATGATAAATTATTTAATCTGTTATTTGAAAAATAATGTAGCTATGGTGACTGGTGAATATATATACTATGTATAAATAGTAAAATTGTCCCACATTGAAAAATTATCATATGGTGGAGTGATCATAAATATGATCATCTTTTTTATATTGTTAATAAATGACTTTTAAAATATAATAAGTGATCTTTAAAATATTATTTTATTATTCTAATATATAAAAAGATGGTGTAATATTTAGTTTTTTATTAGTCCCACATTGAAGAATTATGTATGTATGGTGAATATATTACATATAAATAGTAAATTGTCCCACGTCAAAAAATTACTATAACATATGTTGATTCTATGATTATAAATAGTAGTCATCCTTGAACTTAGGTATAAATCCACAATTTTTTAAGTCTCTTAAGTATTGTGTTGAAGAGTTCTACAAATTTGTATTATAATCGTCACAATAGTGAAATTTACATTATTGAAAATTAATTTAGAAAAGTATCATAGATAATAATTTTGATGATAAGCTACTTAATGTGTTATTAGTCTCACATTGAAAAATAATGTATTTGTGATAAATATATATACTAAGTGTAAATTGTAAAATTATTCTATGTCGGAAAATATCATGAGGTGGAGTGATAAGAAAATATGATTATAAATTGGAGTCATTTTAGTCTCTTAAGTATTGTCTTAATGAACTCTTAAAAGTTTGTATTTTATCTCCACAATAATGAAATTTAAACCATCAAACTTAATTTAGGAAATTTAGGAAAGTATTATATAAGTAATAATTGATGGTGTACTACTTAATAAGTTATTTGTCTCACATTGAAATATAATACAAGTATATGCTACGTATAAATAGTATAATTGTCTCACATCGTAAAATTATCCTAAGGTGGGGTGATCCTATAATTATAATAGAAGTCATCATTAGAACTTAGATATCAACCTTAATCTTTTGAGTCTCTTAGATATTGTCTTAGAGAGCTCTTAAAACTTTGTATCCACATTAGTGAAACCTACATTATCAAAAATGAATTTAGGAAGGTATCATAAGAAAATAAAGTGAAAAATCTTTTATTTATCTCAATATACATTTCCTATATTATATTCAAGTGATGCTTATAATTTTTATATAAAACCTTTTACATTTCATTTTACAAAAAAAATATTGTGAAAATGAGTCATCTTTCAAAGTTAGATCTTCACGCAAAATCTTTTGAATCTCTTAAGTATTATCTTACAGAACTCTTAAAAGTTTGTATTATTATCTTTGCCTTAATGAAATTTACATCATCAAAATTAATTAAGGAAAATATCATAAGTAATAATTTTAATGGTGTACAACTAAATATGTTATTTGTCCCACATTGAAAAATAATATAAGTGTGGCGAATATACTATGTATAAATAGAGGAATTCTCCCACATCGGAGAAATATCATAAGCTGGAGTGATCATGCGATTATACATAAGAATCGTCCTGGAATTATCCAAAATCGTTTAAATCTCTCAAATACTGTTTTCGAGAGCTCTTAAAATTTTGTATTAATTATGAAAATAATCTAATTATAAGATTCGTAGTAAAAAAAATGCTATCATTATAGTATAAAATCTCATATTATTTGTACATACTTAGTGTAATTCTTAGTATGTTATATATTCACCTTGAAAAATAATGTAAGTGTGGTGAAGATACTAATACCTATAAATAGTAGAATTGCCCCATATCGGACAATTACCATAAGGTAGGGTGATCAACCCAAAATCTTTTGATTCTATTAAGAATTATCTTAGAGAGCTTAATTCTTAGGTACCTTGGATCATTTTTCAAGTCATATAGATCAAATATAACTTGATTCCTGGGAAGGTTGGTAAAATATTTTTAAAATAGAAGTTGAATCAATATATTAATATTATTTTCTTAAACATTACGGAGTATATTTTATTATAGTCTTAAAATTTCAAAAGTGTATTTTTACAAGTTAATTGTTATAGGAAAATTATGAAAATGACATTAATATAGACCCGTGCATCGCACGGGCATGAAATCTAGTTTGATATAAACAAGGGACTCACTAAATTAAAAATAATTAAAAACAAAGCATCAACACTTATAAAACGTAGAAAACCATTTTTGACAATTAAAAGCACACAAAGCATAAATAATGCATAATCTACTAGTCTACTAGTCTATAAAGCAGAAATATTTAAGAGTTTCTGATTGGCTGCTGAGATTTAGGGAGAAAAAGTTGCAGCGGGTCCCACAACCAAAGAAAAAGATTAATTACTCTCTCTTCTCACTCTTGCAAATTCTGATTCCCTTATTTACATATTTAGATTAGGTTATTTACATAACTTATATGATTTAAGTAATGTACATAATATATGATTTTATGTTACTATATAGTAGAATTGGTCGTTTATATAAAATCCCAATTTAAAAAAAAAAACATTTTTATGAAATACTAAAGTCCAAATAATACAATTTGAAATTACATTATTCTAGCAACAACAAAGTCTATGAAAACCTAATTATAAAAAAACGAAAAATAAAAATTATTCTAATAACAATATTTCTGCAAAACAAAGTCTAAAGAACAATAACAGTGTGTAATACCATTAAAATGTTTCTGCAAAACAAAGACCAAATAATAAAATTTAAAAAAATTAATAATACAATTAAAATGTTCCTGCAAAACAAAGTCCAAATAATACAATTAAAAAAAATTCAAAATTCTTGGTACTTAATAAATAATCTCTCTTTGGAAAAATAATTTAATTATTATTTTTTTAAGAAGCTACAATCCGACTAAAATATAAAAAAAATATAACCTATCAAATCATAAGTCATAGTGAAAAATAATCCTTTAAAGGTGTATATTCTAAATAAAATCTTCTATATATAAAAGCACAAACTTTTAAAACATTCCCATTGGTCCCTTGATTTTAGGGAAAACAAAACACAAGCCTCACTTTTTTCAACGTGATGCTCCATGATTTTAGAGGTCAATTTCTCTACTCTACAATTTCTATACTATATACATGTATACATTTCTATTTAACAATATTATACACACACCTACAATCAACTATATAAATCACACAAAATCATACATGTTTATACAAATCCATATGATATTTACTGATTAATTCTGACGAAGATATTAACAACTAAAAAATTACAAATACAACATGAATTAATCAAAAATTACAAAAATAAGGTCACCCACCTGACTATATTACTATATTACATAAAAAAAAACATATAAATATACAAGTATAGCACTTTGAGACTCAAGTAATAATATTATTATTTTTAAAATGAATATAAAAATATACAAGTAAAGATTGTAGAGACGCAAGTATTAATTAAAAGGATGGTTTCCGGAAAATGTTTCGAGTTAAAAAAACATATAAAACATATAGTTATTATATAAATATACACGTACAACATTTTGAGGCTCGGGTATTATTATTATTATTATTATCATAAAAGAAGGCGGGTTATTGAGAATAGTAGCAGCTTTTAAAAAAAAAAACTTTTTTGAAAATAATATATATAGTTAAAATAAAAGTATACAAGTTAATTTTAAAAAAAACATAATTTAATAAAATTTAAAAATAGGCAGATTTTTTAGATTAGTACGGAGTAAAGGAGTATAAGTTTAAAACAAAACTTTAAGGATCTTCACAATAATATATATAATGATATCTGCATGGATAAGTGCATAAAAATACCAACACAAATCTCGCGTTATAATAATCAACCCAAATTAGCCCATCATATTTTATATAAAATAATCAATTTATATACATTAATATAACTTCAAAATTAAATTAAATTATAATTATTGCTATTTAACATGTTAAATTAACTGCATTATCGTTTTGCCTTTATCATGTTCAATTATATTTTTATCGTTATTTTGCCTCGAACATGTCAAATACCTTCATTCTGTATAATTTCATAATTTCATATCTTATATATTAGCTTAAAGAAGACGATAATTTTTGCGTTTGTTATTACGACCCGTGCTATATTGCACGGGGATAAAACTAGTGTTTTCTAGCATTTAAAGCCAAAAAAACTAATCATTTTTGCCAGACATTATATTGTACTCCGTACATTGATAATTGTAGAATAGAAAGAAAAAAGAATGTCAAGTGTACAAATAACATGTATTGGAGAAAAACAATACTTACCGGAGAACAATAATACTTCACATAGATTAAATATTTTTTAATTAATTAATTATAGTTGATTACATAACAATGATGCGGTGTTGTAAAAAAAAACAATGATGGGGATATGTACAAGAGTTAGATGAGAATTAGAGAGAAGAGGCACAATCATGTTATTGTGAAAATATGAGTATGACATGATTTGGAAGAGAAAGTAGGCTTATTGAGAGGGTATAAAAAGCTATTTAGGGTTAGGGGTTAAAATGGATATGGACTGCATAGCTTATATAATGTTGATTTGGCTCATTTTTTGACATTCGTGTTTTCTTGTTTTACAGTGACATATATTTGGTCCGTGTTAGTTGGGCGGGTTTCGTAGTTGCAATTAGGCGGATGATATATCGGGTTATTTGCATTTTCGTCTATGTTAAATGTACATTGTTAGGTTTTTTATTTCGTCTTTCACAAATTCTCATTTACGAAGGGTATATCCCCTTAATCTTAAGACGGGCCAAGTGTCACTCAATAAGGGGGAAAAATAATGCATTGGGATTGCAAAAAAATTTGTCTCTACTATGCAAGTGAGGTGTTATTTGACACGTTTTATTTTTAAGACGAATACAAAAGACCTATTGCTTTTCTTTTGACAGTCAGTTTATAAAACGCCTCATTGTCATTTAATACGTCAAAAACTTTATTTAACATGTTTTTACTAGATAAGCTCTAAATATCGAAATTATTAATAACTTTGATCATAGTTTTACATTGTCCACGAATTTCAAATGATCTAATATGAAATACATATGTATTATCTTTAGGATCCTATGGGTTTTAAAATATTAAATTTTTTGTTCGAGTTTATCGTAATTCATGAATATACATGTGCCTTTTTTTACTGATAGATCGTAAATTGCAATGTACTGCGTATTATTTTGTGGAATTTTATTTTAAGTTTCTATATATTTACTGAAATTGTTGAACTAAAATCCACGGGATTAAAATCTCTTATATATAAAAGGAGAAACATTTATAGTGTTTTCATTGGTTCCTTATTTCTAGGATTTGAAAAGTAAACTTTTTTTCTCTCCAACCCCACGTTCTATAGAGAATTAATTCCCCTCTCTTTAATAATTACTCTCTATGATTTTAGAGATTTCAAAATTAATAAAAACTATACAAAACCATACATTATGCATTAGCTTTGCATTTTTATACATTATTTACATTTTCAATTTGTTTTTCCAGAAATATGATTTCTTTATCAAACCGTACATTACAATATGAAAATACTAATTACAAATTCGTAATATGAACATTCCATAAATACTAATAATCAATAAAAATTGCAATGACCCATTGTTCTCACTGCTAATTATACCTTTTCCTACTTTTCCATAAGTATAGCTGCCATTGTTTAGTACATATGGTTAATTGTGATGAATATAGGGACAGATAAGGTTAGATAGGCCACAAACATTTGAAGACTTTCTATTGGCTGCTGAAAATATGGAAGCAAAAAAGAATAATGGGTCCCACATCTTTTGCAAAATATTTATTTACTCTCTTTCATAGTTGTTCTCTTTCATTGGTTCTCATATAAAACCATACATTAACAATTAACAGCATGAAAAAATTTAATAGAATTGTTTGTCACATAAAGTTAGGTAATGAACAAAAAATCAAGCGATTTGGGAAAAAAATTAGGATTATTACTAGAAAATAAATCATTTAGAACTTAATTTTATAAAAAAAAATCAAAAATCAAAAAATATAAGGGGTCACATAAATACATATATAATTAGGGAAATATTTTTTTTAGAAAAATCATATAGAATTAAAAAAAATATGAATAAGAGTACATTTTTATTTTCTACATAAATCATCTATATATTCGATTAAAAGATCAACATGAAAAACTACTATATACGGAGTATAACTTAAAAATAAATAAAAAAAGAAATATCATTTGATAATTTAGTCTTGAAATACTTAATTACCAAATTAGCTATGTAGCTCACAAATCAAATTGTTCAGATGCAGAAAACAAAATAAAAAATGAGTTTAAACAACTAATATGCAAATATTTGTCTCTTTTTTTTTTGTAAATGTGTTAGTTTAAGTGTCAAAATTACTCCAAATGTATACTCCGTATATTAGAGTATGAAATTTTGAAAATAAAGATCAAACTAGAGGGGATGGGATTTTAATTGGAAATGATGGAGGAGAAAAATGAAGAAGAGGAATTGATAGAGGGGGGCGTCAGATACGAGCTCAAATATAGGGGTTTTATCTTTTACTTCTTCATATTTGGGGTAGATATTTTTGATTGAGATTCATAAGAGCGGTTGGGTTGGGCTTTGTTGTACACTATTTTTTTTTTTCTAATATAAATTCAAATATTCGTGGGAGGCAAATTTTTCTCTAAATTGGATTCTTTTTAAAAAGGCATAATTGAATTTAGATATTTTTCTTTCTGCAAGTCTTATTTGCAACGGGATGATCTGTCGCAAGCTTAAGACGGGTCGAACTCACTTCACAAAGAGCTTGGGAGGAAGGCAAGTAAGGAGCTCCATTTATCCCCACTTGCTTTTTGTGAGAAGGATTAACCCGTCTTAGATTTGCGACGGATCGCCTCATCACAACTCACAAATGACAATCTGTGTTTTTCTTTTAATGTACATCTTTGATACTTGGATCAACCAAGAATTGAACATTCACGAGTGGGATAAATGTTGGATACTTGGACACGACAAAAAAAAATATGTCAATGTTATGAATTAACAAGCTACAAAATCATATAAAAGGTTAAATAATAATAAAATATATTATATTTATTTCTTTGTTTTCCGTCTATGATTTACTCCCTCCATCTAGGACCAAGAAATGGGGAAGACACTATTTGTGGATGACAAGTGAAAAATAATTACATTGGATTATTAAATTACACATCAAAAGACTTTCAAATATAAAAGATAAACAGTTGAATTAGAAATCCAAAAATGAAAAAGATACACAAAAAACCGATACACAACGAGTATTATATGAAGAGACGTCAATGTATAATGGAGGGTGGATATAAACGAGTACCACCCAAGCTCCACATGTTTGCGCAGATTAGACATATCTATCATGGTAGTGCGACATGTAAATATTTATACAGTTTTGGCGACAAGTGCGGAATTATAAGGATTTAATCTGCGATGGTGATATACGTATATGAGATTACTAATAATGTAATTTATAAAAGAAAATGAAATATGAATTTCATTGATTTTTGTTCGTACATTGAAAATTATATTTCAAAATCATATTCTATTAGTTTGCTCATTTAAATATTTGATACATGAAAGTTATCTTTATTATATTTTTAACTAAAATATTAATATTTTGTTATGGTTATCTAGAATTAAAATATTATAACAAAATCTTTAAAAAATACCCGTGCAATTCTGCACGGGTTTAAAACTAGTATGAAATATTCCAGATAAGGGGTAGAATGAGTTAGAAGGGTGGGGTGAATAATTTAACATAATTTTTTGTTCTCATACATAATTTTTTGTTCAAACGTCAAAAACTCAAAATCATAATTTAAATGGGTAAGTAATACAAATTGAAGTAATCGTGAATAATAGGGTGTACGTAGTTATCATGAAACAATTTTAACTGGTAAGACGGTGTTATATTCACTAAAACCGATTTTTTAATTGATCGTGAATTTAAATACATTTTATAAAGCTATACATAAATACATATACTTATATTTGCCAAATATATATCTGCATTGTTGTTTGTTTTACGATGACAATAAAGGATAGTTATGCTCATTTATATACTATTATATTCAATAATAACGTATGTTGTTAATTACGACCCGTGTATTTTTTGCACGGGTTTAAAACTAGTAATGCTATTGTAGTTGCTGATATTCTTAATGTATGATTCCACTTAATCTCTTTTAAGAAAAAAAAATCAGAAAAAGGGAAGGCAACTTGAGTAAATGTTAATACATAAAAGTGTTACATACGTCTGCGAATAATTGATAAGGATTAGAATGAGGATGAAGATGTGAAAATCGAGAATCTCCAAAGTTTTCCAGCGAGTAATTGACTACATGTTCAATTCTTTGTGTGTAAATGGGGAATCTCTAAAGTTTTTCAACTATGTGTGGCTATCTTTGGAGAATCTCACGGACTACATACTTGTATTATTGTATAAAGGGGTGCATTTCATTAAGATTGAAGTACTAGTTAGGTCATATAACAAACATTTGCCTAATATAATCAACTAAACTAGAAAAATGGCTCAAATTAAGAAGGCTGAAGGCCAAATAGAGATCAAATCTCATGCTGATAAGTTCTTTGAGCTTTGGACGCGAAAATCTCACCTTATTTCAGAGTGGTGCCCGGAAAAGTATCCTAAAATTGAGTTGCACGAGGGATCTTTCCATCATTCGCTTGGTGCCGTCACTACATGGCATTTTATTGCACGTAATTACTCGTTTTTATTGAATTTCAACCTTTAATGATTTAACAAATTTTTGTATAAGACGGTTTTACACAAACTGTTTTATATATGACCAACCCCTATAGGGTAATTTGTGACGATTCTTTAGTTAACTAGCCATATTTTAGTGAATGATCTTTTGGACACGTACCTACCTTGCTAATTGCTATGTCGTCTCACTCGTGTCTAAGATATCCTTGATTAATACTCTTTATGGTACATTCATTTATTTGCTTTTTTATTCTTTGTGAGTATTATTTTAATAAAAAAACAAACAAATGATTGAGACGAAGAGAGTAACGTATTGATGTTATGATGTACTAGAGTTAATGGCTAACATTGCTTACTACTTATAATTATTTCCTTAATGAATATACATACTTAGTTTGTACCATGTATAAGTGCAGTTGGTCATCATGATTTTGTCAAGACAAAAGTGGCAGAAATTGATGAGAAGAACAAATTTGTGATATACAACTATTTTGAAGGGCAGGGAGTGTTAAGAAGCGACTACAAGAGTCTCAAATCTAAGATTCAAGTAATTCCAAAGGCTGAGGGTTGTATTGTCAAGTGGACTTTTGAGTATGAAAAGAAGAGTGATGATGTTCCTGATGCCATTATTTACGTCCATTTTTTGCTTGATTGTGCCAAAAATATAGATGCTCGTCTATGTGGTGCTTGATTAAATATACAATACTCGTATGAACTATGATAGGTCAAATGGGTTCATGACGTAGGCCGGTCAAATAGGTCGTTGTGTCAAGCTCGTGTCATGTTATATACAGGTCGCGTCAAGGCTTCAAAATAATGTAATTGTGTTATGTGACATATATTTTAAAATCATATGCTTACTTTTTCTTCATTTCTTACAAAAAGTACAAGTAAATCTTAATAACAAACTTAGTAAAATACAATTAGTGATTTCAATATACTGACTAGCAAATATATCTAGCAAATTGTTGGGTGAAAGCCTCCAACACCACAAATTCTCATTTGTGACGGAGCAATCCGTCGCTTGCTTAAAACGGATCAATCCCTCTCACAAAGAACAAGTGCCCCCTCCTCCCCTCTTTGTGATAGTACTTGACCCATTGTAAGCTTATAAGGGATCGCCCCGTCATAAATAAGACTTGCTGAACACAAGGATTAATTAATTGAAAGTTGTTGCATGAAATAATGTTGCACATGTAACATTTTGATGTTAAATGAATGTAAGTTATCATTTGCTTTTACTTTGCGAAAAAACTTATGAATTTTATTCATTTGTGTGATAATGTGAATTAGCATTATGTTATTAAATTATAATATAAGGTCACTTCAAATCAAAAGGCTTTATGCATAGTAAATCATTTGGAAAATAATCATCTCACAAACAAATAATCATCTCATAAAGGTTACTTGGTATAAAAAATAGCAAGTCGGAGTTTGAGGGTGTGAGAGGCAGTACAAAAGGTGTTTTAATACAATAATTGGGGGGTTATTCTGTGAGTATTACTCATCCCAGTAAGGATCATTTGTCCCAGTTTTGTGTCTCATTTTGTGTTCCACCCATTTATCTTCTGGCACATCTCTTATTGTAAGAATAAAATATGTAATTTATATATTAAATGGTTGATGTGTCAGAATGTAAATGGAGAGGGACACAGAATAGGACACCAAATGGGAGAGAGGATCCCCACTCTTTTATGACATTTACCAATATCAGCGGAGGTCTAGAGGTTGTTATAATTAATTATTGTGGGTTTCAAATTGGTACTTATTCGGAGCGGTTACGTTCTACTGGTACTATTATTATAGTGAATTCTAGTCTAATTGGCTAGTGGATTTTACTTCCGGTTTGGAAGTTTTTACCCTGGGTTTGACCCTAAATACCGTCTCATTTTATTTTTTGCTTGAATATATTTACTTTTACGTTTTACTTATCGGTTGGTTGTTTCGGTTGCACGTGGGAGATTAAGGGTAATTTTCCTACACAAATCTCATCGGCAGAATAATCATTAAATATTTGGTGTTAAACGTGATAATTAGCATTATTTGTTAATCAGCAAATTACTTTCAACATAAACAGGCTGGAAAACAACATATTGACCACAATCACAAATATGTTGTTTCATTATGTTGTTCACCAAACACTAAAATTGGCATATATGTTGATTAATTAAATATGTTGAATGCATTTAATATGCGAAAAAATCTTACGACACACCATTTACCAAACATCTATGGAGTTAAATAATAAAGACATAAATAAATTTACTATTACAAAAGAGAAACATATTGGAAGTTGGAACATAAATTTACCATGTTGGGTGTGTGTCGTTGGATTAGTTTGGGTCGGGATATTTTCAATTAGCAAATATTTGGATAGCATAGTTCATATTCAGGTCATATCTGGTGTGTGATCAAATTATTTAGAGATTATGATCATTAAGCGACAACAAACATTTAGACCAGGCTGAATAGGATCAAGCCAATTTGGGGAGTTGTTCAAATTCATGTCCGGTGTTCACAAGACAATGGCTAGGTTCAAGAGTAGTTACGATAACAATATTACACTAACATGTTTTTGCAATATCATAACCTTAAGTTTATTCCTAATTTTCATGAAAACAAATCAAGCTATGAGTTTCGCAATATCATAACCTTAAGTTTTTGCAAACACTAATGAGCACATAGAACCGAAACCGAACAATATAAATTATAAAAATGATATGATAACTCGATTTAAAAATTCATAAAATTGCAAATCATTAATTAATTCAATCGTGAATTAACAAAGCACAAATTAAAACTATTGTTCAATTTCGTTATCTCATAACCCTAACTTTTCGTACACACTATGAACACATATGATCGACAATAACAATATTAACACCTACAAATATCAAATGGAATATATACACTTATCATAAGTGGCAACACTAATCAAAATACAAGATAAGAACTAAAGTAGAGTAAAGAACGTTAATCTATTTGTGTGTAACAAACGAAACTGATGATATAAACCATATGCGATTTTGATTTATGATTTGTTTTGGCAGATTTTCGAATGACCTTCTTCAAAATAAGAAACATGTTTGATTTTGGCTGATTTTGATTATATTCTTATATCTTAAGCTGATTTTCGATTAAATTTGGCAGATTCCTTCTTAAATTTGGGTTTTTTAGCCCTATCATTTGAGAGAGAGAGGAAGTTCTAGAAATTTAGAGACATGAATGAGAAAATCACTTATTTGGTTATTTTTTAGATGATTTTTATAGGGTGATTTGGCTGAATGAAGGATGTTGATCTTGTTGATCCAATAATATACTCCATATATATCGAGTTCACGGGAAACGAAACATAGCCACCTTATCGCAAACTAAGGCCCTCAAGGGATAACATTATGTATGTGTTTGGCCTAGTTTTTTAAAGTGTTTTTAGTCACTAAAAGCTTAAACATGGTCAAACAATCATTTTTTACAACTTTAAAACTACTTTTAATAAGCTCAAAATCAAGTTTTGGTGCTCAAAAAGTCAAAAGTAGAAGCATCAATTTGGTGCTTCTACTTTTACTTCTTCTTCTAATTTTTATGTTATAAATATTTTAATAAAAGAAAATAAATACATTTTCATTTATATTTTTCCATTCCCTACAAATAGAGACCCATCTTGATATACTTTAAGCATAATATTTTCATTTTGCATTTTCTTAGGTAGAAAAAACTTCTTTTGAGAAATAGTTGTGTAAAATAGTAACCAAACACATACTATTTTTTCCAAAAAATAGCTTACAAAAAAACTCATTTTCAAAAATAGAAATTACTTATAATCAATCCAATACATAACCTTATATTAGAACCTAAAAAAAAGAATAATTGTATTTCAATCCAACATAATATACTGTAAGAACTTAAAACGGTGTCATCATGTCATGCATCGCGTTTGGAATTAGCAATGATATGATTTATTTTTCTAATATGTCAAAACAACAAGTGATTATAGGAATGGTAGGTGTACCGTGTACCGTATACAATATGCCTTGTTGGATTTCATTGTATTCTTGTTGGAACTACGTTCGTTGTCAAATACTCCGTATTATTGATTCATATCACATGTCGTCTCATAATACGTATATGATAGGGAGTTAGGGACCATATTAAAATGGACTGCTTAAATGTGAAATGTGAAATATGAAATATGAAATGATACATCTGAAAAAAAAAACAATTAAAGAAGAAGAAGAAATAATATTTCTTTTTCAACGTATATTTTAATAATGATGTTATATAAATACTCATTTTTAACGTATAGGGTAGTATAGAATTCATCTTTTACTATGGCATAATGAAATTGTGTCTCATCTCCACAAAAAAGAAAAAGTTTTATTAGGAAATTTATATGGTCTTTTCACACATTGACAAAATGAAGAAAAGGTATTTATCTCCAAATGATCTTGATTTATGATGAAATTATTGTAATCTATGAAGTGAGTTATTTATTTGTTAGGGAGTACTATATCATTTAAGACATTTACTCCGACTATTTCCTTTTAGCGATTCGAAGTCAAGTTTTAAACAATTTAACTTTCAAAATTTCAAATAATGGATGATAAAATTGAAAGTAAAATAATACAAATATAAAACTTTATTACAAAAGAAAAACAAAAAAAAGGATTATACATTTGATGTATTACCTCATAGGGCTGAGCAAAAAATCCGATTATCCGAACCGATCCGATATCTGATTCGAATCCGATCCAAAAAAATGGATATCCGATCCGAAAATAGGTTTCGGATCGGATATCCGATCCGAAATATTCGGATATCGGATCGGATACGGATATCAGTTCTCAAAATTTCGGATATCCGTATCCGATCCAAAACTTAGAAGGTTTTTTTTCTCCTGAAATGAATGCTAAGGGACAATTTAAGGTAAGAGGCTCATGTATCTCCATTCTCCAATATCATGCCATCAAACCTTATCCCATTCATTTCCATCATCAATATCCAATTCAGCCATCATGCCATCATCAATTTATCATATCATGCCATCACCAAAAATTTTCCAGTACATTCATTTCTATCAAACCTTATCCCATTATATACCACAAACTAAACTCCCTTCAATCCTTCATCAACCACCAAGCGCAAGCGCAGACAAATTCTAACGACTGAAACACCAGACGGCCACACAACCTATGCTACACTTACGACGACGCCACCGCTACACAATGCGGCGCAACCACCACTCCGCTCGGCCATTGTCGACCAATGACCACCGATACATATTCCCCTAAACTCCATCTCATTCACCCGTCTACCTCTTCACCCCAACAGCAGCGCCGACGCCGCTGACGACGCAATAACCACCACCGGCGCCGCCACCAGGCTGATATAATTGTGGTCTCATTTATTTGTTTTCATTATTTCCCCTTATTTCATGTATTAAAATTCAGATCTAGTCTTTCTAATTTTATGTAAGATAAAATTTGATGGGTTTCTGTTTGTCTACTGATTGTACTGATCAATTTTGATATTTTGTGATCCACAAATTTTGTAATTAAGCGAATGAACTAAGTTAGGTTTTGACTTATGTGTAATAATATGAAATTTTGGATTTTTCGGATCAGATGTTGGATATCGGATACCCGATCCGATTATTTCGGATAATAAATTTCGGATATCCGACACTTTCGGATCAGATCATGGATAATGAAATTTTGTTTTTTTGGATCGGATATCCGATCCGATCCGAAAATCGAATTCGGATCGGATATCCGATCCATGCTCTGCCCTATTACCTCATGCATAATATGAATTTGAGTATATGTATATCTTTTTTGAGCTTTTTAAAGTTTCTAAAAGTTATACTTTAAATCTTGTATAGGGTATATGATATTTTTTTAGTTCTATTAAAACTTTTTTTAGCTTAATGTTCAAATGAACAAACTCAAAAACTTAATAATAAAGTTCATAATTTTTAATGCAAAGCTTTAAAACTTTATCATAAAACTCAAAAATTTCACTATTTGTTGTACTACATCAGTTATATAATCCACTTACTCAAGAAAAACAGGAAGAAAATGTTGAGAAAGGTAATGGATAGGATCTTGGATTATTAGTAGTTAATTAAAAGTATATATATTAAAATATTCAGACAAAATACACTAAGCTCAGTTTTGATATGATTGTATTACAATATAAATTATAATCTTTTTCCGTATTTTACAGATGCCAGGTCCTTCGTCAGGTAAAAGAATCCAGCTCATCTCATTGAAGACGGGTACGATCCGTCATATGCTGAAGACGGATAGTGCCGCTTTCATAATATGCAAGTGGAAGGATTGCATAATGTGAAATGGGCACTATCCGTCTTCAACCTGTGACTGATAGTTCTCGTCTTCAACGAGAATTTGTTAATAAAATTGGGTTACCTTCTTAGCTTCTTCAAGTACTAAAATGGCTTATCTTCTGAACTAATGATAGATAATAGGTGATAAGTATAGCTGACTGTCGGCTGAAACAGTAACACATTTGCCAGTCAGACTATCGGAGTACTTTGTACTTATCCAGCATGTGATACTTGCATGTGGCTGCTCTTAATATGTAGGATTCCACTTATCTGCATTTTTTTTCTCTTCAACCAAATCATAATAAATTCTATGGTTATCATCTTATAAGCTATAATCTCACCTTGATAAGTGGTTGAGATGTTCTTTCACATGGTATCAAAACCGTCCGTGGAATTATTAATTGGGTTTCAACCATCATCTTAGCATAATACGAGTAATATTTATTTTAAAGGTGAGAAACATGCTTATAGGAGAACCACCGAGTTCAATGATTATCGGACCACAACATGGATGTCTCGATAACTACAATAAGCATTCGCCAAACTAACGATACTTGAGACGGTTCAGTGGAATGGGATACACTGCAGAAGAACTCATTTTCTGATCACACTACTGTAACTCACAAATACACAGGCCAGGCCACAAGAATTGCTGCTAACAAAAGGGCATTTATTTACCGCATTAACTTTAACAGGTTTCAATCGAAAGAATTGGCTATAATACACAGCACAACGTAAACAGTAGGTAACAAGGCCTAATCCCGCCTTGTTCATCCACGTAGCAATCTCGTTGAATCACTCAATTATCAAATTTATATCTTGTAATTGCAAAGGTTCTCGAATCCCATGTACTCGTGTCGTTCAATCTTTCCAATCATGTTTGATATGCCAACTCCACCTGCACGGAAAGCAGGCATAATAATCATTCAATCTTCAATTTCACGGACCTAATGTCTCAATACTTCCAGCCTAGGGGTAGTACGAGAGTTTCAAATGTACGCAGTTTGGAATTACTTCCACGTGACCGTAATGAAAATTTTATTGAGAATGTGTAGACTGACGGCCAATTCACCGTAAGAAACACAGACATTAGTTGACCATTCAATGGCTCAAGATCATGACATACATCAATATCAATAAAAGATCATGACATAGATAAGCACGCAATTGTGTTCAAAGCTATGGAAATTGTTCAACAAGCATAATGAACTAACCTAATGAGACAGCGCTCACAAAGATTGTGAACGCTAGGATGAAGATAATGAGGGATGCCCTGCCCATAATGATTATCAGCTTCCTGACAACATGTTGCCCTACGAACGCAGCTACGGTTGCGACTGCCATAAAATAGAGCGCTGCAAGTATGGTTCAAATTGAAAAGTCAGAACAAAAAAAACTTTAATAGACGCCCATATACGTAGAGGACTTGGATTCTTCTCACATGAAAGGCAATCACTTACAAGACTCCGTGAAAGTAAGGTGGCTTGCTTACCGTAAGGTACGGGAAAACGTTTCAGAAGGTAATACTCAATGACGGACATAGATGAAGAGAATGTCATTGCAAATGTGGCTGTGGCACTTGATACCTGCAACGGGTTCACACCAAAAACATCAATGTTACCTTAGTCCCTCAAATGCTGCTAGGCTAGGGGTTAGATGAACGCGACCTTACTTGTAAGCAGAAAACACAAGAGACTAACTTTAAAGACCCGTAATTAAAATTTCTCATAAATGGCACCCAAAGTCGGGCTGATACTGCACAATATAAGAAGTGCAGACATATTAGTGAGTGATCATTATGCTTCCTGAATCGTATTGTGTTCCAAAACGCAAGAAGAACAAGTCTTTGGCTCCATTTAAAAGGGAAAAACCAAGCAGGATACGGCATCAAATGTTCATACACACTAAAGAATCACCTGTGGAGGAACTCCAAGTTCCAAAAATAGTGGACCTAAGATAAATCCGCCACCAAGGCCAAGAAGTCCACCAACCATACCAGCCAAAATGCCACAAACGCAATATAAAACCAGTTGATGTACTTCCCAATCAGTAGTTGCCTCTCCCTTTGACGAGATTATTCTCCGTCCTTTGTATAGACTAACGGCTTCATATAATGATACACCGACAGAAACAGGTACCTGAATAGTAATGACAATATAAAAATTAGTTTTGAACACGAAAATATAAATGCTGTCAATTGACACTATTTAGAGTAGTGATCTTCGTGAACACTGTACCTGCAGAAAGTTGAACACCCAATACCATGTTGAACAAGTAGTTGTTTTCTCCTGTTAAAAAACATTCTAGAAGTTAGTAAAAAATTAATTCTCTCAATCACGAGAGGAAGTCGTCTCACGTACGGTTCGAAGGCCGAACCCCACTCCGAAGTGACTGGAAGGGCAAGGAATCTAGGACCCTATCCAAATCTGTTGAACTTGATACGGTCAGATCAGATTTAGAACTTACTTATTTTTCACCCTGGTTGGATATAGGTCTATTGATGAGGAAATGGATCTAGGATATCGAATTCACGGATTCGTTGAACCTTATACTAACAAGGTCCAGATCGCAATCTAATAATAGGAAGATCCGGGTTGGATCTGACACATGTTCTGCAATTTCACTAGAGAAATATGACTGTTATACAAGAATCAAAATTAAAGTCTGTGAATACAATGCTTATTGACTCTGCTATAGAAGATCTCATATGCTTATATCGATGGTTTTTTAATATGGAATCTAAGACCTGTAACCCAAATTCTTAGTCTCACTGGTGGAGGGGAGGTCAACAGGAGACACTCAAGACAGTATTATAAAAATCAGAAATGACCTTCACAATCTGAATAGCGAGGAATGTCACCCAAACAAAGAACAGAAGGCAAAGTTCCTTCCAGCAAACATTCTCAACGACAGTAACCTGAAAGAATCACATCCATGTAAAACCATATATTAAAGACACTTACATGAAATTACTGAACAGTTTTTCAGACAAATTTATGTCACCTACCTCTAATTCTGCATCCCCCTTGTTTGGACCTCCTGGAAGGAACTTGTATTCCACTCCGCCAATTGCACCTGAACATATGGTATAATCTTGAAGTTTCACATAAAACGTAAAATGAATGACTGGCAGATTGACTTACTTCAGCAAGTTGAGTTACTCACCATTTGAGGCCAACCGCTTAGCGACCTCCTGAAACCAAAGTATAGATTCTTATTAAAGATACGACAAATAACCTTGATACCTCGAATGCCTTAAGGGTATAGCAGGATGGTAGAGATAAGGAGATCGAATGTAAACAATCTTATACCAATGTTGAAAACACATATTGTTTTTCAATAAACAAATTATGGAATTGCGTGGGCAAATGCCTCAACCATCTGCTACTGGTACTAAGAAAATCGTTATCTCACCGTTTAGGAGGTAAATTTATATCATTTAGGATACGCTTTAACTTAAGATAAATACTACATAATACATATATATTCACAAAATGAGTATTGTTCTTGAACCTGACCTTCTGCATTATGGTTTCCTTTTTCCAAGTTTCAGCACCTTTCAAGAATGCTTTTGTCGAAGTGCCTGCAAAGTCGTGTCAGATCAAGCCTCAAAGCCAATTAAAAACACTAGAAAACTCACGAACCAACTGAATGAAGCAAAAATTACCTACGAACAGTATAATAAGCAGAACTGTAACCATCCAGTCAGCAAATAAGACATTAAAAGCAACCCCAATACTAATTCCTAACATGAGCATTGGCTGAAAGAGCAAAGCCAAGTCGTAGTCAATGATCGGCATGTCAAGTGTTGGATGTCTTAGCTTCAGATTATAGTACACAGTTGATGCTGCAGCCCCCATAATCATGCCTAATAAAGAATATATAGAAACCAAAATAATCAGCTCACACTGTCTTACATCATTATCTCACTACAAACTAGGACAAATAATTATCCATACTAAGGGTCACATACAAGACCATCTCATAAAGAGTAAGTATTTGTACACACATGTACTAAAATTCGGTGAAGTCTTACATTTTGATATAGCAGTGGCGGATTTTGGATCAAACCCGATAATTAGACTGAGCATTGGCACAAAAATACCACCACCGCCAACACCACCAACACTTCCAAATGCCGCTCCACAGAATCCAATTATTGATCCTAGTATAATTTTCCACCCAAACCTCATCTCCTGTTTAACCAACACATGTGTCCAAGAACAAATTTTATAATGATCCCAGTATAATATACAATAATCGCAAACTTTATACTTAGTATTAAATAACCAAGAACAAAATCTAGAATAGTGCAATTGGGATGCTAATAAATGGACTCACTGTAAACATATTTTACTAAGTAGTGAGTACTGGCATACATAATCATACTTTCTAAATGTCAGAACATTCCAATCCAAAGACCCACCTAAAGCACATTACACTCTAACAAGGTTAAACCTTCCTGCCAATATTTCTTACACTTCTAATATAAAAAACAATAAGAATTTAGTATTACAGCAAAGAGTACAAAATCAATCTTTTATGACTGCAATATGAATTGAAGTTTATCTAACCAAAAACGTCCACCTATAAGGTTTTACTACTAGTCTTAGTTAAGGCACGTGGTATATATGACCTGTCTTAAGCTTAATACGGATGTACCCGTTTTAAATGAGAATTTGCCATTTACAAGCCATGGTTATTACAAATGTGTCGACCTGAGTACGAATAAACAAACCGTTATCTATTACTTCTTGTAGTCTTTTGTTTTGTCGTAAAATCAAATAAAAAACAGCAAAATGTGATGAAAAAATTGTTGGGCATCCTTTAAATTCAGCCAAAGTGCAAAAAAGACTAGTACTCCCTCTATTCATCATCCACAAATTCTCACTGAAGACAGAAGACAGGTCGGGTTGCCTCACATAGAGCCAAGTGGGAAACCAAGTGGGTTCCCACTCGCCATCCCACTTGACTCTTTGTGAGACACAACCCGACCCGTCTTCGTCTTCAATGAAGACGTATATATATCCGTCTTCAATGAAACTTGTTGGTCGTCGAATTAATTTTGATACGTTTGTTTAATATATGTGGCGAGATATTTGAACCGACGAAATAAAAAGAATGGAGTTATGAAGAAGTTATACCGGCCAAACATGATGATAACCAGATTTATCAGACTGCCACAAGAAATTGACAAGATGAGTAAAAAGATCATTTCTTGAAACAGGTAATATAGAAGTTGTAGAATTTTGAGAAATCAACAAGGTAGTTTCACTCTCAGCTGAAACCATAATTATTGAGGCATATAATAATAATAATATTAATAATAATCTTAACCCAATTATTGAAATGGATCTCCTCATCATCATCATCAAAAAACAACAACTAATAATAATTTGTGCCCAGAATAATAATATAAGAAAAACCCAGAAGATAAAGATTCAAAGTTTAATAATAAATTAGAAGATGTAATAATAATGGTGGTTGATTGAGTGGTCACTTAAAGAGTTAAAGAGTATGAAAGTGAGAGTATTTATATGTGAAGAGTACTACAACTCTACAAGTATGTGATCCAACTTCCAAGTTCCAAGTATATGAATGAATGAATATTCCAAAAGATAATTGGATCAGGATTCATAGGCAAGCATACCCCACTTCTGTCATCATATCATTCATTTGGTAGACTTGGTACCTGCCTGATATTGTATACTATTGTCTGCAGTTATGGTTTTACCACGCTAATTCTCGTTGAAGACGGACATTTTTCGTCACATGTTGATCAAGTGTTAATTGTCGTCGTTTTAACGATAAATGTGACCATTTCTCCTGACAAAAATTATTCTGGTTACATTTGCTTTAAATGGGTTACATTTACCGCGTATTCAGCTTTGAGAAAATGTGAGTCGTGTTCAGCAATACTTTAACACCTTAAATGATAAGTTGATATGAAGGTATGTTCTCCGTTTCGGAGTATTTACCTCTATTTTTAACACAAAGATTAAGGAAGAGAAAAAATCTATTTTAGTATTGAATGATAAGTAGATAATAATTCAAGTGGATCACAAATTACCCATCGAACTCATTACCAATATAAAACATAAACAAATGAATCACACGTCCTAAAGTGAAATAGATGAACAAATGATCTAGATTTGAGATTCGAAATTGACTGAGTATTGTTATCATTAAATGTGATGTTGTTAGTCTTTATATCATCACTTCATGTAAAGAGTCGTTACGTGCTTTTTAAACACTCTCACTTGAGAATATAATGTTTGATTGCACTCGCTGATTAACCTCTATCTAACTTTAGAACCTTCAAATCTTCTCCCGCGGGCAACTCAGCCACAAACTCAACACGTGGTTGTAACTAGATCTGACAAGTTTGAGCTGGCCCGAGTAATCCGACATATACCCGAGTAAACCCGGTCCCACGGAACCAAAAATGTTGCAACCCGACCTGCCTTGAGATGACTCGTTCCCCAGTTGACCTGATGCTTTCTTTGACCCAATCACCCAACCAGACAACTCGCTCGACCCGAAAGAAAACCAAAAATTGACATGAAAGGCTCAAAGCTAACCCAAACGTTGACTGATCCGAAAGATACCTGGACGTTAACTCGAAATATAACCCCGACATAAACGAAAAGTCAAGGAGATAAGCCGATAAAGACCAACATAAACCTACCTTATATAATGACCAAATAATAAATTGATGACCTAACCTAAAGCAAAACCCGACCTAACCCAAGCAAAACCCGACCCGCACCCTACAAATAATCATAATATCCAGCCCAATCACGACCCGACCCCGAATGAGCCTGGAAGTGACCCGAACCAACCAGATTGATATGTATAATCATCCAATAATATCCAGTATATAACTATACTCCATACGATTCTAACCAAAGATAACATTCACTTTTTCTCGGTCAAACATTAAAAACTTTGACCAAGAATATCGTTAAATTTATAAAACTTTGAGTTGTTAGAAAACGGACTTTCATAATAATTTTTTTTTTTTTACAAAACCGCCACATATATAAGAAGAAAAATACGATAAAGTCAAGCCTTGTATACCACCCCAAAACAACGCAAAGGTTACCTATAGTATGGAAAATTTGGGACGTAACACATCAGAAAAAAAAAAAAAAACAGTTTAGCACATCCCTGCACTCTGCAAATGCTACAACTTCTGTAAGTAGCAAGGCAAGAAACAAGCAAAAGGGAGACAATAACCAGTTAAAAAAAATGGGACAAATTCATCAACTCATTATACCAACTACATTAAACCCATCTTCACTTCCTCGATTTACCCCTTTTTCTACTCTAAAACCCCATTTTTTACCTTCAATTTCTCTCCCCTACAACCTTCACAAACTTTCTCTTTCCAAACCCACTTCCAATTCAGTGTTTTTGTGCCACCCTTTAAATCTTTCTTATCAATTCAATCATGGAACTCATCTTCGCTGCAAATTTAGCAGAGATTATGGTATATTTTCATGCTTTTTTACTCACTTTTTATAGTTTTTGGGTGCTTTTGATAAAGTTTAGATTTTTATTGAGTTTGTAGAGTTTCATGTCATTTTTTTGCTAATGTTTCTTAGTTCTTTGATTGCATCAATTTTTATGGGGTTTTGGACTTTGGTTGATTTGCTATACAAGTAGGTCTTGGGGGTTTTTTGTTGTTGCTTTGGATGTTGTCTTTAGATAAATGGTAGAAGAAATGATGAAATTTCTAGGTTGAGCTAGGCATTTCTGCTGTAACTGAGAAGGAAGTTGGAATTTTTTAGGTAGAAGAAATTATTTCTTTTTTGGGAATTGCAGATTCTGGTTGCATTTTGTTGGCATATGTAGTACTCCCTCCGTCCCAGTCATTTGTTTACCATTTCCATATCATGGTGTCTATATTAGGTTAGTTTTCTATGAGTAATTTGATCTCCCAATGAGACTATTGTCCCGCTTGTCATCCACTAAGTATAACCACAATTCCACAAATGGTCCCCTACTCTTTCCTTAATATTTGTGCAAAAAGCAAAGGTAAACAAATGACCGGGACGGAGGGAGTAGTTGTTTGGTTGACGAAATTGATGGAAGTAAAAATGTAAAACTTGTTAGGAAGTTCCGTGTCCCATGCAATGACGAAAGTGGGTTACTTGTAAATTTGGGAACAATGTAAGTGGAATGTCCTGCGGTAAAATATGTTTCCTTTGTACAACCAAGAGACTTAGTTACTTCCGATGTAGGATCGATTCTTAGGAAGTGTAAATCCACTGGGAATTGTGTGCAACCAACAAGTACATGGAGGAATCACTATTTACTGGGTTGGTTGTCAAATGAAGGATAATGTGCAACCAATATTTTGTTGTATACTTGTATGGAATGCTTATAGAAGCTTTTCTTTAACGAGTGATCTTTTTCGCCCTTAATTTTGTGGGTCGGTCGTAATTTGTCAAAGAAATGATGAGTTTGAGAATGACACATGGGTAAAGAGTGAGCCAGAAGATAGCGTAAGTAGGCAATTAGGCATTAAGCTGGGAAAACTTATCTTGCGGAAAACACAAGCCAATGAGGTTTTGGAGATATATATTGACACTTTCTAGATTTTTTATATACATCAGCAATGAGTTATATAGCTAACTCAAAGCATTGACTTTCTAGATTTTCTGAATTTAGAAAAAAGGATTGACGCTTGTTCTCTAGCTTATCGTGAACACTTTTTGTTATTAATTGAGTTTTGTTTTGATTCCTAGAGGAGATTGATTGGCAGCAGAGAGGTTATCCAGCTTTAAGAGTCAAGCTGTCATAGCCTTATGAATTGCTTTGATATATAGTCTTATTCTAAATTAGATGTTGCAATGATCCTAAACTTAAACACATCATATGCAATCCTACGAAGTACTAGTTTCGGCAAATGTGCTGATTTATTGCTTTTGGCGGTTTTCTCCCAAGCTTGATTGTCCCATCCCCACAAGACAAGCTTTATGTAGTTCATGATTAGTCAACATAATAAAATCTTTCTTAGACTCAATGTCACAGCTGGAACTCGGGAAGGAAGATGAAAGGCGCAAACCTGAGAAAAGGGTGAATGGAGTGTTCTGGATTATTCTTCTGAATATTGGTTTATATGTGGCAGATCACATATTACAGGTATTTCTCAATCATTGTAATCATTCGTGCTGGAAATATTTTGATGTATAACAGAAAAATGAATTGTAAGAGCATTTCATTTGACGCGAATTCTGATATGAGATGGTATCGTGTTGGTATTATCATGAGAATGACTGATATAAAAATTAAATGGAACTTTATTCTTTCACTTTGTTAATTATTCAAAAGGGTTGATCTAACTTGGTGACGTTATATATGTATTTCTTCCCCAGACAGAAACTTCTTCTCCGTCTGACATTATTATTCGTATTTGACATGCGTGGTTATATGTACCCGTAGTTTAATTTAATGGGTAAATGGCATATATTGGCTACCATGAAGCTTCTCATATCTTTAAAATAATTTCGGATTTCCAGCAATCATAAATTTACAATCTTAGCCAGAAGCCACCACCAATGAACCTTTTTCTTTTGCAATTCAGATTCGAGGGATTAAGATGCTATACTTGTACCATAACCGGCCTGCTTGGTATCAGTTTGTGACAGCTGCATTTTGTCATGCAAGTTGGTATGTTTCATAACCTTTGAAGATTTTTTTGGTTGAAGTCCTTACATCAGTAACCATTGTGGTAATTGTGACAGCTAAGACATTAATTAAGTGCTTAGTCTCAGTATTACTCGCTCTCTCTAGGCTGACTCTGTAGATGATGCTTGTTTCTGCAGGAACCATCTTTCCAGCAATCTTTTTTTCCTCTACATTTTTGGTAAGGCAGTTGTTTGATGGATAAGTTTTTGATAGCTTTCAGACATGCCATGTTTTTAAATTAATTTAGTAAATACTCAGGGAAACTCGTTGAAGAAGAAGAAGGGAACTTCGGGTTGTGGCTTTCTTATCTTCTAACTGGTGCGGGTGCAAACCTTGTTTCTTGGCTGGTTCTACCACGAAATACTGTTTCTGTTGGAGCATCTGGTGCTGTTTTTGGCTTGTTTGCGATCAGTGTCCTTGTGAAGGTAATTCTTGTTTGATGTTTCCAATATGGCTAGTTCGTTAAGAACGAGTCATGAGTGGTCACCTACTTGCTTCTTGCAGATGTCCTGGGATTGGAGGAAGATTCTCGAAGTTCTTATTCTAGGCCAATTTGTGATCGAGAGGGTGAGGAAATACCTTCAAATCTAATTATGTTTGCAACAGTACTGACGAATTTGACGTATCGTGTTACGTGGGACTCTTTTTCTTTCTCTAAATGCTCAAAATAAACTAACTGACAAGATGAGGTTGGCTTGAAATTTTTTATATAATGAAACCGTGTGTATATATATATTTTTTTTTTCCATTTCAATGGATGTCTGAGTAATTCACTGAATCACGCATAGATTCATCTTCATTGAGAAGCTTACCTTCAAAGCAAGTTCATCACTGTCTGTTGAGCAAGTTCTGGTAAGCGAAGATTTTGGCTCTGTTGAGCAAAACAAAGATTTTGATTGTTCTACATGAACCAGTCTTCATTAAATAATTTTAAGTGCAGTCTTCATTAAATAATTTTAAGTTTTTTGTAATTAGTTTAACTTTGAGAATTAGAAGGAAAACCTTTGTAACATAATATTACTCAATTCCTTATTTTTAGTCTCTGGTAATAGAAATTTGATCATCCTTTTTCTCTTTTCTTTTTTTCTGATGTATTATCAGGTGATGGAAGCTGCCCAAGCGTCGACCGGTTTGATAAATGGTTCCAACGCCTCTTACGCTTTACAGACAATTAATCACGTTGCACATCTCTCTGGTGCTCTTTTCGGGGTGCTTTTGGTGTGGTTACTCAGCAAGGTCCCATCACAATCGTCGGAAAAAGAAGTCTCACCTGAGAAGCCTGACAAGACGAGATGACAAACAGACAAACCTGCTTCCTAATTATTGCATATAAAAAAAAGCACACTGGATGAACTACCTGCTGATCAGTTCCTTTCCTTGCCTCTAGTTAGCCTGTGGCTATAAGGATATAATGCAATTCAAGGACAACCTTAAAGCTGCTTTTTTGTGCATTTATTCATAGTTAAATTTCAGGTGGAAGGATTTGTGAATAGAAATTCCATCTGTTGTATGAAAATCGCAATTTCCCGTTGATTGAAGAAATTGTTGATCCCCCTACTCCAAAATTGAATGCGATAATTACCCCGTCAAGAAAATCACTTTGGACTGATCAGAATCTAGAAATCACCCATGATGATCCAAATGACCCGACTTGTGACTAACTCACACCAAAATAATTCTATAACACTTGAAATAGACTCAAGCTTAACGACCTCAAATGAATGGACACATACTCGTAATGAAATCTCTCAGTCTCGAATGATTCAAGTATTCAACAAGACCCTCGGTGCCTCGGCCTCAGTGAAGTACATCGACTAACTGAAGGCTTAAATTACATAAAAAGTGCAAATGAACGAGAAGACAGACAGCACACTACTTAAATAAAAGAGCATCTCAAATATATTCATTATAACTGTAACTTAAACTTCATGTCATAGCCAATACTAGAAGTAGCTTAATGACATTAGATGACGAAATCGAATACATTCAACCAGCCACATAGGCAGTGATTCAAGGCGTGTTACTATATACAACAATTAACAGTAAGTAGGGTTTAATCCATCAAACTCGCACGGCAGATTGGGTAAACCAGATCCTCCTTTAGTTCAAGAACACCAATGTACAAGGAAGAGCAAGGTGACTGTACATACCAAGCTGCCCCTGCCCGTGACCATGAGATTGCTTCCGACAAACAACCGGTGGTCTCCTCCCAAACCAACTCACTTGGCCCGTGTAACTTGACTTAGGACACATGTTGCTACCTGGCTCCATTGCATCTTTCACCACAAATCGGTTTTTTGCGATTCCTGGGGTAGAATAAGAAGAATCATATAGATGCGGAGACCCATTTTTAAATACGTTCTCCAGATGTGCCACTGTAAACACTTCTTTCTCATTGCTTGCAGAAACTATAGCTCTACTAATCTCCTTGGTTATTCCAGACGCTTGCCAGGCTTCGGCAACGAGCACAAATGTGGTGTCTTTAGGCTGGACCCCATACTCGGCCATTATACTAAGGATTTCTTGCGCTTTCCAAGGCTGCTTTGCTTCTCCATGACCCCAGATTAAGGTTTCAAAGGTTTTCAAATTTGGAGATATACCATGTTCACACATGGCATTGAAAACCCGGTTAGCACATTCCATTCTTCCTGTGCTACACCATCCATTGATTACAGTCGTGAACATGACTACATTAGGACGGAGACCCATTTTTATCATATGATTAAGGAGTTCCTCGGCCTTCTCGGGTTCCCCTGCACGTGTATAACCTTTGGCAAGAATGCTATATGCATATGCATCAGGTTGAATGCCTTCTTTAACCATCTTGTCGAATATTTCCTGACACTTATCCATATAACCTGCAGCACTCCACGCATTCATGATTGTGCTACATGTTATCACATCTGGTTTCACTCCAGAATCTTCCATCAACTCCAAAACCTATCACAACGGTACCAAATGAAATCAACTTTTGTATGCCTTAAAATCAGTTCAAACAAGAGGCTCGGATTAATTGGAGGTCACCTAACACGAATAACCGCTTGAAGCCGTACTATCATGGAAAGAAAGAAAAAACACTAGACAGTCAAAACCTCAAAATAACTTCAAATCACGATATTGACATACAGCAGGAATGTATAATCTATTTTCTACCTTCAGCATGACAGGAAGGTTGCAATAATAAAACAATAGGAGGGTATTGCAGTCAATACTCACCTTATCAACGCCGTCCATATCTGTGACATCCAGAAATCCTTTAACAAGTGAATTAAAGACAACAAGATTGGGGCGCAATCCAAGGTCCCTCATCCTATAAACAAATCTTAAGGCATCCTTCATCTTACCTTCTTTACAATACCCACTAATTATAATACAGGTAGTCCTTTCGTTGGGCTGTACATTATTGCTTTGCATCTCTAATATCATTTCCTCAGCAAGTTTAGTCTTTCCGTTTCTGACATAAGCTGTTGCAATAGTGTTGTATGTCACAGTATCGGGTTTTAGACCAGAAGCCAACATTTTGAAGACCACGTCCCAAGCCTGTGCGATATTCCCCTTGCTACACCAAGCCCTCACCAACACATTATATGACTTAAGATTGGGTTTCACAGGCCCATTTAGGGACATGTGTTCAAGAAGCTTCATTGATTCTTCCGGTTTACCGGCTATACCAAAAGCTTTCATCAATGTATTGTAACTGCTGGTAGTAGGTCTATATCCACTCTCTCCCATTTTTACAAATGCTTTCATAGCCTCTTCCACATTTCCTGATTCTGCAAAAGCATTGATAACGGCATTAAAGAACACTGAATCGGGTTTCATTCCATTTTCTTCAACTTGGGAGACAATGTGATGTATGTAGTCAAAACGCTTGAGGATGGTCAAGGCGGCTAAGAGAGTAGTGTATGTTATCAGTGATGGATTGTGTCCATCCTCAACTAATTTCTCAAAAGTTGATTGCACATCTTCTGCCTTCCCTTTATCGACCAAAACGTTCATCAACTTTGTCTGAGCACGGACAATCTTGCAACTTATTTTCTTCAAACATGACGAACAACAAACTGAACCAGGCTCTGGATGCAGTTTGACGTGATCTAAACTTTCTCCCTGAAAAATCAACCATCATCATAACAACGATAAAGTCCAAAGGCAATCACTTGCAATCATAGGAATTAGTAATTAGATAGTCCATGACAATACATAGTGACGGAGTTGTCAAGGTTTTGAAACTAACCGTGACAACATTATGACACAATATTGGGCGCATCTAGAGTGCAGCAACCCAGATCAGGCCGCAACAACCAATTATCTAGTTATGTCTCAAATAGAGATTTAATACCATACCTAATTTGCAAGAGCGATTAGAGGGAGAACTCTTTACCATCACTCTTTTACATCTCAGTCATTTGACAGTACAAGAAGTAATTTCATATTCAGGCATCCAGCAGCAATATGTCTAAACTCCAACCCTCTCTAACTGTGTAAAAGATATAATGACAGAAAAGGGTCCTGGATTCTTCTACAGTGAAAATGTCGATTCTGGTGTCCGCTAAGCTGTTCCTTTCTACTCCCTCCGTCCTAATCATTTGTTTGCCTTGATTAAAAAACCTCATTTATTTGCCTTGATTAAAAAACCTCTCACAAAAAATAAAAATAGAAGGTAAACAAATGATTGAGATGAAGGGATTATATCAGAAGCTCAGGAGATAATAAATTTAACTCGTGTATACAGACCTTTGAACAGTGACATTGACATTTGAAATTTTACCTTGAACATTTGAGTAATACTGAACAATCCATAAGTGAACTTTTTTGAGGAATCGTAAGTAGAAATTGTAGTAGTTTCCTCAGATAACATACATGTTTAAGCTATTAGCAGCTGATGTGTTAAAGAGCTAATGATAGTGGAAGAATCACAACATATATGTTCACTTTTACGCCATGGATAAAGGGAGTTAGTCTATGATCTACATTGTGGAAAACAGTTTTGATTATCAATAAGTTAGTGTTACGGGCAAAGAAGTGAGACGGTCCTAATGCTAATAGTATAAACTTCAAGACATAGCAACAAGATAAAAGTCTATAACAAAATTTTACAAACAAAAAGAGAAATAAGGCCACAACTTAAACAGTGAATTTTACTGGAACAGATAACCGTTACAGTGGTCAAGAAAGCAAAACTATCAACGCTGTCTCATCAAAGTAACTACTCCTCTGTCCTTGCCAAAAATTATGTTTGTAATTGGGTAGAGTATTTAAACAAGAAAATGGGTAGAAAGTCTCAGATTATTCTTCACAACACAAAACATGACTAAAATAGAAACGTGAACTATTGGCTAGTCTAAACAATATTGAATATGTAAACTATTGGCGTCTTTATTCTTATCCTTTGATCATGGAGACTGGCAACAGAAAACAGGGAAGGGAAGACGCGTGACGGACCAAAATAAGCAAATTTTTGTAGAGATCTGAGCGATCAATGCACATGGTACTAAAACATACTCCCTCCTATTCTCAATAACATTCCCCATTTCTATTTTCGTCTATTCACAATACTTTCCCTATTTCCTTTTTTGGTAAGTGTTTGTGTGGTCCAAATTTAATTGTATGGTGGGGTAGTATATTTGTGTGGTCCAAATTTAATTATATGGTGGGGTAGTGTATTTTCTTAATTTTTGTGTTCAAGTGAAAGGGGAAGGTTATTGAGAATAGGAGGGTGTACATGATAACAGATAAGACATGACATGACATGACATGCCAGGCGAGCATAAAAATGCCAATGTTACGAAATTAAGGAATATGGTTAAGGTAAATCATTGTGTAAGTCGATTATTCAGAACAGTTACCTTAGCTGATTTTCCATGAACCATTTTCTTCGTGGCGGAAGTTCCTCTCAGATGGCTAAGCATGGGATTACATAGAGTCATCTCTTCCACAACTGCTTCAGCAACTTTAGTTGTTCGAAGTAAATGTTCCACACTTCAACTTCAAATGCAGGATAGCTTCTAGATTTTAGTTTCAACCCTCAATTCATCAATCATCACAATGAGAATTCCTAAGAAACCTGCAAATCGGAAAGTTAAGAGCTCGAATTTTCAGACTATATATGATGGTGATCATCCCAGTCTCTTTTCTCCCAAGCATCAGAAAAGCATAGATATTGCAGATCGCTCGTTAAAAAAACAGTACAGAAATCACAAAGCACTGATCTTTGAACATAACTTTTGAATATGTGAATGAAGTTGTAGATTGCAAAAGCCCAAACTCCAAAGTATAGTATAAAAAGAGCAACATCCCCGCGTTTTCATCCCTTCTACTTTCACTAAATCGCCCCCGCGCATAATTTGACAAGTTCTTTACGGCATATTTGGAAGTTGCCTAGTTCAATACTACATTAGTTCAATACTACATCAATACCCCATTTCCTTGTCTCAATGGCACCTGTAAAGACGCGATAAGGGAAACGGCACAAAGGCTACTCAAGGAATCAAGGTAAACCTTTGGTACGAATTATGTCGAAAATTGCATCGACTGTATACAACTCAAAAATATTATAAAGTAGACGGTTTGTAAACCATTTTACTTTCCTTCATATTTCAAAACCAAGGGATAGTAAGACTTTGCATTAATTGGAAATGAAACCCTAGTTGGCTACTTGGCTCCATAGCATAGTAAATACAAGTATACAATAACAACATTACACGGTGCATCAAGTGATCCTGCATATGGCGGGAAGAGAGTCAGATGCACGCAGCCTTCGAGTAGAAAGCATTTCAATCACACAACAATATGGCCCTTTGCTGTGTTCTTAAATAATTTTCAAGTCTTTTTCTTTTACCTTAGATTAAAATACCTTTCACAATGAATAAAAAAGGTAAACAAATGATCGAACGTGTAATAGCAAGTGCAAGTCTTAGGTCAGAAAGCTCCAAGCTTTTCTTAGAAAACCCACAACATATAAGTTCGAGTTAGAACAATAAGTCTTGCTTAAGACGGGGAATTAGTCTCAAAGATCAAAACTTTATAACTCAAAGTGGATCACTCAAAAACCCAACTGTACATATGATAAATATTCACACTACTACCAAAGTAGATCACTCAAAAACAGACTCTTAACCAGAAATATCCAACAAATCAATCTAAATACACCTGTCTGAAGAGATCAACTGATTAATATACTCAAAAGTGATCATAAATGTTACATTTACCTGAAATTGTGATGAGCAACTGTTCATGGGACTGACTGTGTTGTAGAGAAAAGAGAATGATTTATGGTTTATGTAGTATAAATAAATGCTATTATATGGTATTTGCGTAAATGGGGTGTGTGATTTTATTGACGTGTGTAGAGCATATCAATGGAAGGGTGTTATCCACACATATAGTGATATAGATATCCCAAGGGATTGGAAGAAGAATTTGTTATATGGATAACGAGATTACTATGTCAAAAAAAGGCCACCACACTTCATGCTAAGTAACTCTCGTCGAAGACGGACCATTTACGTAACTGAAGACAAATGTGATCAATTTATCTACAAATGTAACCAGTAACATTTTCTAAGCTATAAGCAGTTGTTTGTCATATTATATACTCCCTTCTATTCTTAATATTCTTCCCTTTTGATATTTGCACAAGGATTAAGGGTAGGAATAAAAAACAATATAGTACACTAGTGTACCTAAGTAATTGGAGAGAAGGTGTTAAAATTAGTACATTAGTGGGTTTATTATATTAATATAGTACACTAGTGGGTTTATTATATTAATAAAAGATAGGCCAAAAATAGAAATAGGGAAGAAAACCTGAATGGACCGAAAAGGAAATAGGGAAGAATATTGAGAATAGGAGGAAGTATATCTGTTGTTAAATTGAACACATTTATCCGTCTTCAACTGAAGAGAAATTAATCTGTCTTCAATAAAAATTTGCACAATTCATGGACTCCACATTTGGTAGCAAGACTTGGGTTTGGCATGACCATGAAGGTTGGATGAAAATCTATACAATATAATTGAAAGGGTACTTAAAACATCATATTAATGTGACATGGCAAATTAATGTGGCGTGAGAATATTTTATCGTAGTTGCTCAAACCAAATTTTACTCTTTTAAGAACATTTCTCATTTTTTTTTCCATCATCTACCCTTCTTTAAAATTTGAAAAAAAAAATCTTTTTTTTACCAATACTCCTTAAAAATTAATCAAATCGTACTAAATTCAACAATTATGCATTCCGAATTCACATACTTACTCCATTCAACTCCACTTTACCAAATTATTTTTTCACGTTTGCCGAGACGTGTTTTACGCGGTAAATATCGTTAGCTACGTGTTTGCAAAAATTATAAAAGTTGGATATTAATAATGTACTCGTAAAGAAGAACCAAACAAGATCACACATGAATATATTTTCGCTTATATATTGAGAGAAAATTGCAATTAGATGCCGACTCATGAATAGTGTGCAAAAATGAAAGTGGTAGAGTGGAGTTGAAGGGAGGAAGTATCAATTACTTACAAAATTTCATTTTCAATTATTTATGGATTGAACGTATGAGTTTTAAAACTTAGGGATTATTAATTATTTTTGGGTTGTGTTATAACTTATACACTAAGGCATTAAAGGGAAATGAGTGGTAGGGAGTGAGCGATTGGCGTTCAAAGTGGCAGGGAGAGGCCAAATGGTGTTTAAGAGGGGCGAGCGGTGGGTGGAGGATTAGTGGTCGAGGGAGGAGCAGTACAACAGGCTTGCGTGATGGAAGTATGGTGTTCAAGGGTCAAATGGTGTTCAAGGGTCTGTCTGTGAGGGTCGGGCATTTTCCTCGCCTTTTTTCCACTCTTGTTGGCTTGTGGGGTGTTCGTGTAGGTTTCTGATGAGTAGACTTGTTCGGGGTGCACCGGTTTCTTTTGAGGGCTAGTGATTTGTGTTGGTTGAGTTGTTTTAGGTGGTGGTGATGGTGTGGTTTGAAGTTGTGGTTCTTTATTATATTTTATGCCGCTCTCTTTAGTTTTATTGTATTTTCATTTTACTCAAGTTTTCCTTTAATCTAGAATAATCACCCATTATGGGTCTTTTGGGTTAGGAGAGGGTATCTTATTGCCCTCCATGTATCCTTCGACCAAACCGATCTTATGTGTCATGTCCTTTGACTCGGGTTCAGTCTTCTCTTATAATATGGATTGCCATTTTCCCTCATGCTCGATTGAGAAAAGGTGTTTGGTATGCCTCTCTTTTGGGTCAGCAGGGGATTACGAGCAAAGGGTTCGTTCAAATTATGAGGTGTAATGACAGGCGTTGTTGTCTTGCCTCCGTTATTTTCCTTCTACGTTATTTTCACAAGAACGTTAGTGCACCTTACTATTGTCACTCCGAAGCTTGTATGTATCAACGATATCTGGAGTCCAGTTGTGCTGAAGATACTACTCAATCGAGTTAATGGCTCACGGCCTCACGGGGGTTGCTTGTATTGATATGGATCTGAAAGGAAATTCCCGTGACCAAGCTTCTATATGAATTAATTGGTTTTCATTTTTATATTTCATTATAAATTATGTTGTAATAGTTAGTATAAGCTTAGTAGTACTAACTCTAGTTATTCGGCTCCTAGTGTTACATGATAACTCACTTTGTAGCCCAAAATGGCAACCTAAAGTGTTTTTATCATCAGAAAAAAAAAACTTTGAATAAAGTTGTCACACCACACTAGTACACTACTACCGTTAGTCACCTACCAATTTGTTCAACATTGCATTCTCTAGACCTCTACTCATTTCCGGCCGAAACATTTCATCCCAAAACACAATCACAACTTCATCAAAAAAAAAAAACACCAACAAAACAGTTGAACAACATCACTTCATCAGGGTGATTTTCCCAAAAATACTAGTTGATTGAACAAAATACAAGAAACCCACCTAGAATTAACTCTTAGATCTCTTGATTTCAAATTGTGGGTACCTCAGAAAAATGTTAGGGTTATGGAGATGGTACCAGAGTTGTTTAGCAGTACACCCTGTAAAAACTCAAATGATTAGTTCAGGTGTTCTTTGGGGAATTGGTGATATTGCTGCTCAATCCATCACTTTCTCTTCTTCCCATAAACAACTTCGTCTTTCTGTCAGCTTCTTTCCCTCTTTTTTTTTTTAAATTTGTTTTTTTACCTCATTTTTGCTTCTAATTTGCATTTTTGTTGTTTTATATGATGGAATTGTGTGTGTATGGCATGTTATTGCATGTGTGTTACTGTTTTTGAGCCCATTTTATGAACATTTCTTGATCTTTCCGTTGGTGTTAGAACCTAAACCTGTATTTGTTAGGGTTTTGAATGACATTGTATGTAGTGGAATTGATGAAATGTGTTGAATATAGTTTGTAATTGTGAATTCAATTGATGGGGTATTCCAAAAAACCATTCTAGAGATAACACTGTTACGCGGAGATTTACCGCATTTTTAGTCGATATTGACAGCATTTAGTGAGATTAAGTCGCTACAATCAATACGGCATTCACGACCAAAACCAAGATTTAATACTATGATTGTAGATGTGTATACATCTAATGGGGCATAAAAGGGTTGATCTTTCTTTCGTTTTGAGGGAAAAGCTTTGATCTTTCAGGTGATGTTTAATGCATATGCTGTTTGAATCAGGTTTTTTGTTTGCTTGTGTTTGACATTTCAGGTTGTTTTGAATAATTGCATAGTTAATAGTGTGTTATTTATGTAAGCATGTCCTGTTTAAGAGAAAATGGCTACTATGAAGTTATGTATAGCTCTATCTCATATGCAAATGTCATATCTTTCTAAACCAGGGAAAGAGGGTAAACGACTAGAAAATGAGAGATGTTGGCCTAGTTGTAGGACCTGCAGGCTAAAAATTTATATAAGTGTCGAAACTAAAAGAAACTAATTAATTCGAGTTAATAATATATTTGTAATCAATCTAATTATTTTGCTCTGTTTAAATAAAATCTGGGTCACTCTGAGTTATTCGAAAGTCAAAGTGGGCTAAGTTTGCCAATAAGTCGAGAAATGGTCTTGCGACTATTTCCCTATCCACATATGATAACGACTTCTCCTTCCACCCCTTTAGCTTCTTCCATATCCGCTCTTTTGTTGATACAAAGGCCTAGTTTTATTTCTCCCAATGATAGCCGTCATGCCCAGAGAAGTATCAGGCTGGTTTACCACCTCCGCATTTAGTATCACACATACATTGGCTTTTTCCTCTTCTGCGCTGATATTGGGACTAAAGAACATCTCCGATTTCTGCATATTAAGTCTTTGTCCCAACGCATCCTGGTAAAGGCTTGTAACTTTTTTGATTGCTTCCGTATTTTTCCTATCTGCCAGACATAAGGTAAGCGTATCATCAGCAAAGAAGAGGTGCTTCAAGGCTGGGGCAGCGCGACAATTTCATACGCCATCAGTACTTCTCCTTTCCACCTCCCTAGTGATAAGACGAGAGAAGACCTTAACACAAAGCAAAAAAAGACAGGGTGAGATAGGTTCACCTAGGCGCAGGCCTCTCCTAGAGCATAAATAATCCGTGGCCACCCCATTTATAAGAATGACTGATTTAATTCTCTGTATAAATTATCACCACGTGTAATGCTTAAAAACGTGACAAAATAAAGTAGTGAAAGGCGAGATTAGGCTATGACAACCTATATTGCGACCATGACTGGAGCTAAGATTTATTACTATGATTTTAGATGTGTATCCATCTGATGGGGCATAAAAGCTTTGATTTTTTTTTAGGGAAAAGCTTTGATCTTTCATTTGATGTTGCAAATGTTTTCATCTGGATTGTTTTTTCTAGCAATTTGGTCATGCGTTAATATATTGAAATGTTTGGTCCACTTGTAAAAGTTATTGGAGGATTCAATCATCTAGATATTTTGAAGCGTTCCAAATTCAATTGTTTTGCTCAGGTGAGGGTTCAAGTTGTTTTGAACAATTGGGTAGTTTGTTCATATTTGGGCATGTCCCATACGAGGGAATATTACTACTATTAAAGTATAGCTTTGTCTCATAAGCAAACTTCATATCTTTATGAACCAGGGAAAGAGGGAAAATGATTGGAAAATGGGAGATATACTGCCTAACTGCAGAATGTTCTGACAATATGAGTTGTATTTTCACTTTTAATTGTGGAGTATATATTTCCTCTTTGCAAATTTCATAAATTGTTTATGGTTAGGAACTTGGAAAAACATTGGTGTGTGATTTTCATGTTCCTCTGTTGTGACTTGTGAGACTGGATGTATGAGGCTTTACGAAGGTCTAAGATTGGATAAAGTCAGCCATTTTAGAAAGGACAATAGCTTTGTGAAATTTTCTTTTTCTAGTATGTACAATTTCCTCTCCTCTCGTCATTGTTACTTGTAGTAAAAGCTGCCTTTCAATGCTGCTCTCAGTTGCAGCCTTTGGTCTTGGTGTTTTCGGATTCAAGTTTTATTTTCCAGTTGATGTTTTTAACTGAACCCCATCAATGCTTCTGTTTAAATAACTTTACTCGTTTGCTGTTCTGCCCATTTAATCACGTGGAGACATTTTCTGTGTAAAAATCAAACTGATGTCTACGTACTGTTTGGTGGAACGTATATCCAGTTTGCCTTTGTCATCATCTAATTGTGTGAATTAAAATTGAAGAATCAATCTACAATTTATTTTGTTTTTTATGGTAAAATTGAATCATGACGTCTGTATATAGGAGAAGGACAAAGAATTGAAGATCAACTGGAAAAGAGTTGCGGCAACAAGCTTTTTCGGCTTTGCATTTGTTGGACCAGTTGGCCACTTCTGGTTAGTCCATTGTCTCACTTCCATCTGTACTACTTCAAACCTGCATTTGTGAACTTTTTTCCTTTACATGACAACACACTAGATTTATTGCAATAGAATTATGTATTTTTAGCTGTCATCTTCGTATGAATGTGGGTATGGTTTTGTTGATTTAATCCAACAGATTTTTTTTCCTGGTGGTACTATAGCCTATTGGATAAGCTCATAAGCCTGAAAAGTGACACAAAAGTAGCACTCGATAATTTTATTTAACGTGCTTGAACATGACTGTCCAATCTAATGGCATGATTTGCTGGCTGTCAAAGACATTACTTCATCTTTTTAATTCCAAGTTATCAACTTGTACTCCAAAATTGCACACTGATAGAAGCTCGGTTTTAGAGTAACATTTGCCTGCTGGACTACTTTGGCGGTACAGAGGTACAGAAGTTTATCTGTGAGTGGGCCGAGGTTTTATTTGAGGTTTAGCATCTTTGTCTTCTTCTGGTAGATGCTTAAAGTCTAGAGTCTGCAATGTTACCTATAACTATTTTCATTGGATTGCTTGTTACATGGAAACCAAAATAATAGAAATAGCAACGAGTTTTTGTATTACTGTTTAGACCTTCCATATGGCTTGTTGCCCCCATGTTAAAATTTGACACTCCAAAATTTGGTAGTACATCTTTATCTGGTGCCATTTTGGTGAACGGAGATAACCTGTTGATCAGGGAACTCCTTGTGCACAAGTGATGGAAAGTGCGCTGAGAATCATGGGGCGAGGGGCACACGCTTCTAGCGAGATTCGTGCATGGTTAACTGGAGACAATAGTTTTTTATGTACTTTTAGTGTACTATGGAATTCTTTTGGAATAAGTTTACATTTCCAACATTGTGGATGCTATGGCGTGAAAGCTGACGTGGAAAACCTTAATTCAAAGCTATGGATCAGTTCGTCAGCTTTGATTTATTGTGGTTCCGCGACTGGACTTCAATGAAATATAGGAGAATCATATATAAACTTATTGCGTGCAAAATATTAGTGTAAATGTCTGCATTTGAGTGAAATTCACAATGGTAATGAGCTCTAATATTCATCATCTGTTTTGTAGGTATGAAGGTCTAGACCGTGTCCTGAAGTCACGACTTAAAATGAAGCAGAATTCATTTCGGTTTGTTGGTACTAAAGTTGCACTTGACGGAATCATTTTTGGGCCCTTGGATTTATTAGTTTTCTTTACATACATGGGTTTTGCCAACGGGAAGGCCGTGCCTCAAATCAAGGAAGATGTGAAGAGAGATTTCCTTCCAGCCCTAGCCCTAGAAGGTGGCATATGGCCAATTCTCCAGGTTGCCAACTTTCGTTATATACCAGTCAGGTATCAACTTCTGTATGTCAACTTCTTCTGTTTGTTGGATAGCTGTTTCTTATCATGGGTCGATCAGCAAGAAGATGCAGCTTGGAAAAAATGGTTTATGCAACTTTTTAAGCAGCAAAAAGGTGAAGGCGGATGATTATTGGTTTTGTTAAACCCTTTTAACGATATCTCTGATCTTGAGGAAGAGTTCCTGAACTTTGAATAAGTGTTACGACAAGAATCCTACATTGCTCTTCTGGGTCATTGGAGTTACCCGACTTGTAGAAGTTTACAATGTCCTAATTTTGTAATTGTTGCAATCTTCAAGAAATGAATAAATCTGTGCTCATTCTTGCAGTTCTGTTCTTAAATTTGTAATAGTGAGGCAACATTTTTGTCCTTGTATTAGAATCTTAATCTTTTAGGTTGAGAATCTCAGGAATGTTTTTTCTGAAGCTGTGTGTCATTTGATGATAATACTTCATAGTTTTTTTTGTTTTTTTTGACAATGACTAAGAAGTAGCCTATACGGGAAACATTGTAGGCTATTCTGTTACAATTTCTAGGACAACATTTAATCAAAAAACAGGAAAAGGGGCCGAGGGGACTTTGCCAATGGTGCAGCAAGTCTTGTATGAGAAAATTTTTTATTTGTGAGACCAATCGAAATGCTGTATTCCTATGGTTACTGAGTTGGTCTCACGAGCATAAGCTTTTGTGGCCAATAGTTTGCATTGTGTACTTTAAGGGGTTCCCGGAGCCCAACGAGATGGACAACCTTGCAATGCTTAGTCCCAACTCCACTTGGTTCCAAGATGAACCTCAACTTGAGTTGCCACATACCCTCATCGTTTGGTGTGCCTCGGCCTTTTAGAACAAACTTGGCCATCCCAATAGATGGAAACATGCAAATTCTCAGGTGGGTTGTTCAAGAGCTTCTACGACGACTTCCACACACAGCAAACCGCAAATTTGTGCCCAGAATGTGGTTTGACAATAATATTCGTGTAAAACGGACCTTGAACAAAATGTGACTTTTTTCACATCAGAAATCTAACCATACTTTCTACGTAGTCCAAGATGAAACAAAGGGAAAGATTGATTATCTACAAGATTACGAATATATAGAAGATACTCAAAGGCACAGGGAAACACTCACATTTCTACTACAGGCTCATTTTCTTATACTCCGTAGCATTTTTCGTTACACATTGAAAAGCATCGTTATTGGACATTAAAGCCATCATTTGAAGAAGCTCCAAAGTAAAGAATGTCTCCCTTGGAGGCATACCACGCTTTTGTTTTCTTAGCAGAAACAAAGGTCTGAAGAAAAAAGGAGAAAGGAGAAAAAAGGTCACTCACCAGAGTACAGAGTCTTGCTGAGTGGAGCCAACAACTGCGAAGAGGGGATCGATAACATGCGAGAGAAGCAAATGAAAGTCCTAAAAACAAAAATGAAGTCAATAGAGGGATACAAATTGAGCAAGATAACACTCGAGAAAGCACGACAGAAAGCACTATTCAAGCAAAAATCACAACAATTTAGAAATATGCATCACGATTATATCACTTGTGTTTACATAGAAATTTCCAAAGTTTAAGAGAAGATTGTATTTCACCAAAGTCTAGTTGTATAAGAACCCAACTTCACACCTACACGACAGGCCACAGCCTTCACAAATCGCAATTTTAACATTTAACTCTTTTCCTTGTTTAACAATTTCCGAGTCTAAGAGCTTTTAACACATTCACACAAGCAACTTCTGACTTCATCAGTAAGGGACACTAAGTGAGGTTATCTTCATCAAGGTCATCTCCAAAGTCCTCTGTTGCATCAGCTCTGATTGCGTCCAATTCACCAGTAGGTAGTTTCCTAGCAAGCTTGATTATCACGTTATCCAGATGTTTTACAGCCCCGGATTGAGTCAGACGTTTGATTTCCTCAACATCCCCTTCTCTATAGGCCGAAAGAAGTTTAGTAGCATCTCTAAACTGATCGCTACCAATAAAAGCATCAGTTTGGCAGCAATCATTGTAGCATTTCTCGGCTTGCTTAAAATCATGAGCAAAGAGGTACACAATAATGGCACTTAAATAGGCTTTGCATTGGCTATTTTTGGCATTGCACTTATCCGCTGCTAGGCCCCACCTAAGTAAGATAGCGGCAGCATCTTCATATTTCTCAAGTTTAACATAAATGGAAGCTGCCTCTCGGTATAAATCAAAGGCCATTTGCTCTTTTCCGTCCTCTTCTAGAATCTCACATGAACTTACGTATAAACTAATAGCTTCCTCCGGCAATGACTCAGCTAGGGCACGAGCGCCTTTGGCAAGTGCATCAGAAGCAGGCTGGGACCTTCCACATTCAATATAATAATGCGAAGCACTTTTGTAGAATTCCGAGACCTCGGTCCAGAGTCCTTGTTCTTTTGCCATAGTAGCAGCTGATTCCATGTGTTTGGCAGCATCCCAGGGGGAGGATTGCATTTCTTGTCCCTTGGATGCCTTTTCAAACGCGATTTTCGCTTTCTCGTAATTTTGAGCAAGTCGAAATGCTACAGCTGCTTGTTCATATAAAGCGGATGCATTCCTCCAATCAGCGTTCCATCTTGTGAAACTTAGCTTAGTCATCTTGTCGGCCTTAGCCATTAGCTTTTCTGGATCTGAACCTGCCATAGCTGAATTCCTTGAGTAGGCAATGTGATTTTTCCAAGCCAAACAGTTCCAAGTTTCCTTATGAGCTTACTACGTGCTGCAGGGACAACATTCAGATCAACATTCTTCTTCAAAAGGAAAAAGAAATCGAAACGTGTGCTCACTATGAGAGGGAAAGTGCAGAAAAAGAAATACGGTACAACATATCTGGAGACCTTTATGCATGTCTTCTCCATGACATTAGGTCATTTGGGTTAGTCATGTGTGAGTCGGGAGTGATTTTTATGTTTATGTTAGACAAACTTAATCTAATTTTATATCATTTATTTCGAGCCATTTTGGGCCGTTGTCAATCTTGGGTGCCTTTAGATATGGTCAATTTGATTGTTCAATTGGAGTTGGCAAAATTCAGATTCGGTTGTTTCCCACGACAATGCAAACCTCTGAGTATTCAAACACCCTCTCATACACGTAAATTATCGCTCCCCTCCCGCCCTCTTTATTTTCTACTTTCGTCCTACTAATAGAAATCTATCCCCAACGTCATTATATCCAATCAAACACAGTTAAACCTTTCACATTACAACATCGTCATCGTCATCATCATCATCATCAAAGCCTTAATCCCAAAATGATTTGGGTTCCGGTGACATGAATCATCATCTAAAGCCGTCTAGCCGGATAGGGCATCCAATAGGGCACCACAGTATACAGAGATACACAACCTAATTGATTACTTCATAATTCACCCGTATTGATTCTCTCCATCGCCATGTCCTTATTAATCCCAAGGAATATCAAATCATTCTCAATTAATTACTTGTATCCAAGTTTGATGATCATACTAACCTTTATAACATTAATTAACATCATCATATACAACCTAATTAGAATTCTAACCAAACTTCCCAAATCAATAGAAACCCTAATACCAAAACCAAACCTAGAAATATATTAATTCCAAGAATCAAGGATGAAACATGTAGATGAATACTAAAATGAGAAGGAAATTGATTATACGAAAGAAGACGGAGAGTGAGTGAGTGTAGAAGGCACCTGAAGACGAAGAGAAGCAGCGATGACGGTGGTGATCGGCGAGTAGTCGAGATTCGGGTTCAGATGCGAACCTTGTGTATGTCTATTTGACTACCCCAAGACAAAATGACGATAATGTAGGCATATTATGAGTTTCACGAATAATCGTAGAAGACCTGTACTATCCGTTTTGACATGTCTTTGTGACGGATATTGTACGTCTTAAATAATAATTTGTTTGAGTTTTGAGATGCATTTTTTTTCATAATTACTTTTTACACGTACGAATTTTTCTATTTCAGATATACTTTTTCATAAACTAATACTTCTTTTTCCTAAAACATAACTGAATCAACTCATATTGAATATAATAAACTTGAACAGTGGATTATAATTCTCCTGAGTGTAATATTTTTGTTTAGCAATTATCAACAGGTTTTTCTAAAATTAATAGTTTTATCAATTGGTGAAATTAATAATATGCTTAGCAATTATTATTAATTAGGGTTTATGGGTTGTGAAAGGTACGGTGGTTCCGGGTGTGCGCGGTTGTTAGGCGGTGAAGCGATGAGGGTGGCTGTGACGGTGGAGCGGTGGGGGAATTGGCTGTAGGTCGTCTAGGTGGTGGTGTTAAATGACGGTGGTAGGGGATGTCCGCTGGAGCGAAGAGGGGTTTGTTGGTTGTCGGCGAGAACTGTAGTGGTGGTGGCGGGGAAGGGAGATCGATGACGGGAGGGTGTTGCTCTGTTGTAAACTTGTAACTAGGTGACAGATTCAAAGCGTATGTCTAGATTTGCGGAATTAATTGCCCCTTTAAATAGTGAAATTTATCGGATCATCTTCGAAGCTTATAGGGCTATCTCAGTAGAGCTATACCATAAATAAAAGCTATAAACGTTGTTGAAGAGTTTATGGGTTCGACAAGTAGAATTCAACTATGAGCTACAACTGCTCCAACATAACTACAAAGTCTACAATACACTAAGGCTTAATACTACACAATCACCAAACACAAGATCGCACCTGAAATTCAGCTCCTTTCAATTTAGCACAAAGAAAGGAAAGAAGTCAAAATCCAATTAACTACCATCTTGTTTGATCCGGAGGAGGAAAAGCTTTTACCACCTTCCAATTATAGTAAGTCCAAATTCAGACAGTAAACCTTTGTTTCAAAGCTTCGTTGGTCAAATTCAGCACCAAACTTTACGATTTTAACACCTCTAAACATTTGGATAGGCTCATTTATGGGGGACAGAAGGAGCCGGTGATGGGGTTATAGCTATGAAAGCATTACGCAATGGAGAAAGGCGATGAAAATAACTGAAGGAAACACTTGGAAAGGCAGTAGAAGATCATAAAACAGAGGTAAATCAAAAAGAGAGACTTTCCAATTACCCCATGACGAAAGTCTGAGACTTTAAATGCCCAAGATAAATAGAAAAAACACCTCAATCCCAACGAGGCGAAAAACTTTAGAAAATTACACCCAGAAAAAAACGGATACACCTCATAAGAAACCCGAAACTCTAAATGTGCAAAGAAGGGATAAAATCAGATAATCAAATCTTGTATGAACATCCAAGCTACATGACACAAGTTCTCCCAAGATGGGGCGGCGGACAATTAACAAATAATATAAGATGGACACACATGTAAAACCAACCTTATAATCAAATGACAGAAGCATGATGGTTTGGGTCAGTCTCACATGCTAAACCGTCTCATACAAGACTCATTGACAAAAGAATGTAGCAGAAACATTTATAACCTATCGTTCCTAAGCTATACTAGTTTCAGGTATACCTGGCTCATTCATGGTCTGCCCTATTTTGAGAGACGAACACAAGCAGCGGTACAAGGCACCGTACTTGCCATTTCAGTGACATTTTGTTATTTTGCAAGTTCAGATCAGCTAAAATATCAAAACTTCTTTCTGTGACAGCTTGTACAACAAAGAGTGAAGCAACATCAACTTGAACAGTAGCATTAAAATGTTACACCTCAAAGACCATATATACAATTTAACTTTGAGGCATATGAGTACGTGGAGTACGCCGTCCGCTAACAGCTTTTCTAGGCTTCCATTTATAGCTGATCCATAATAACTGATATAAAAATGTCAATACAAAACAAAAGAGGAGGATACTTGATTACCTACTGTTCTATCTTAATTCCTATACTAAGCTCGGTTGACGTCATCTAAAACTTTAGCAAGTTCAGATCTGCCAGTCCCATGGAGACATATTGAAGCCCTTCGGCAAACTGATAACTTAGGTTTGAGCCCTTTCTCAAGCATCTCCAAAAGTAGCTTGTATGCAACGAGAAGATCTCCATGCTCTATGTGAAGACTTGCCAATGTATTGTAGACATGTGCTGCTGAGAATTTATCATTTGCAGCTACATCAACTACGTGTTTATAAGCCTTGTCGAAATGCTGGCCACTTACATAACCCCTAACGAAAGCAATATGAGTTGGACGACGAGGTTTAATACCGCATGATAACATTTCATTATAAAGAGTAATAGCGTCATCTGATCTTCCATATCTACAAGTAAAATATATTAAAATTTCAAAAGTAAGCTCATTAGGCAAACATTCTCTATCTATCATTGCTCTCGGGATAGAACATGCTTCATCAATTTTCCCTAGCTTGCACAAACTGCTAATCAAGTAGTTGTAGGGTGTAGAATTCATATCACATTTGAGTCGGCTCATCTCTGAAAGCATATCTTGCGCATCTGTAAATTGGCCTCTTACACACAAATGCTTTACCAAAATATTATAATAAGACGCCTTCTTCTCCGTGATTTTTAAGGTAAACTTTGCCAAATCGATTAAATCCAAAGAACAAAGCATTGTAATCAACGAATGAATCCCAGAGGTGCGACTAGACCCTCCAACCTCATTTAACAGCCCTACAACTTCCCTAATCGACTCCTTAGCCGACTCACTAGTATCATCCGAAATTTTCAAAAAGCCGAAAGCTTTGTCCGACAGGCTAATCTTTTTAATACGAAAATCCTTCAAAAGACTCCTCAAGGCACCAAAATCACCTAACCGACCACAATTATCCACCGCTAAGCTACATAAATCGGAATTTCTAGAGTATCTTGAATGAACATTCTTTATCCAATCGAAAAATCGCAATGCAGGCACATTCAATTGATTCAGAACATAAAAAACCTCGATAATCGAACTTTTCGAAAGATTCAAACCAATTAAATCTAACCTAGACTCCATATCACTAGCATCATTTTTAACAATATCAATTATCCCAGTAATTACATTAGACGAAACTTCACTATCACCCAAATTTCCAAATTTCTTTGTACATGTATCATTATTATTATTAATAACAGCAGAAGTAGAATATAACCTACAATCACAAGTAAACGTAACCAAATAATTCCTACATACACCAGAACTATAAGAACTGAAACCAGAATGAAGAAATGAGTTGGACCCACTTGAGAAATTAGATAAAAGATGAGATTTTGATGATTTGGGGACAGAGTATTGATGAATTAAAGGGACCCCAGATGAAGAAATTACAGAAAAAGTAGGATCGAATACAGGAGAAATGGAAATGTAACGAAGAAGTTTAGGGTTTAAGCGATACCTTGATTCTCTTAAGATATTCATGATTACTGCGTTGAGGTTTTGACTTGCTCCTCTCCGAGGTTAAGGAATACTATATAGTTATTCTAGACCTCCTAGTCAAGTCAGGTCCCGAGATGGGTTATACGGATCGGGTTAGAATACAGAGCGGGTTGAATACAAGTCGGTTGAATAAGTTATTGGTTGGGTTAGGGTTATCACTTATCAATAAAGATTGAATACATTAGGTAGTAAATTGTAAAGTTTTGGACATAATTGTTGATAAAACACAATGATTCCTTAATACTATTAATTGTCAGGTCATTAATCTTATCAGATCAATATCAAGATGGGTTAAGATCGGATTCGAGTTTGGGTCACTCGTTATTGAGTTGTGTTAGGTGATGGCCCAAATTGGGTAGGATTTAGTCTGAGTCGTTGATTATCGGGTTGTATTGGGTAATGGTCTCAAACGGCTCGGGTAGGTTCGGTTTTGTTATATTATGGTGGAGTTGACGTTGTATTGGTGATAGACAAATCATCTACGGTGATGCTTGAAGTTCAACTATTATATTTATATCCTATTATGGCTCCTCATTTGAATGCCCGTTGGGCTTGAAGAGTGGTTAGTACACATGTTCCTCATACCACGTGCACTCAAATGCCCATTAGGTTTGAAGAGTGGTTAGTGCACATGCTCCCATATATCATCTGCTAAATTTCACTTTGTGAGTTACTGGGGGCTGTGAGGATTTGAACATGTTACCTTTGGTCAGATTGACTCTAATACCATGTCGAGAAACCATGGCACGGTCAGTTTTTTAGGTCAAATAAAAAAACATGATTGTTCAAATCGTCACTTGTAGCTTTAGGCTTTTACGAACCCACTTGTTGTTTTCGGGCCTTTGTGCATTTGCACAATATCCGACTTCCATAATTTCTTCGGTAATATATGTGTTAGGGGACTGCAAGGATATCATTGATGCGCTCCAAAGTCGTCAAGCCGGGCGTAGTGATTTTCATAGGGTTATCAATGAAATATTATCGCTTTGTAGTAGGCTTTGATTCGGTTGCGTGGTAGCGAATTAGTAGGCAAGTTAATTGAGTGATCGCTCATTATTTGGCAAATTCTTTAGCTGTGGGTCGAAGTAATTTCTTCGATGCTTCGACTATTCCGTGTTGCATCGTGGATATTGCACAAACCGATTTAATAGCAAGTTCGCAATCCTGCTTTGAGATTTATGGACAATAAGGGGAATATGAATATAGTCACAACTCACACGGTCACACCCCATATCATTTAACAATCATTCATCCTTTAATGTCTATATCCATTAAGAAAGGGTTTATATTCGAAGGGGTCAAAAATTGAATTTTATTTTTTTTAGCAACAATTAGTTCCACTATTACGAGTCAAATATCATGCCACACTAATGCATAGACAATTCATTTTTCTTTGTATATCCTGTTTTTGTCTTATATATTCCTAAGTTTAAGACAAATAAACTCGTCTTAAATGAGAATTTGTCTTTTAACAAGTATAGATTAAAAAAGAGATAGGATTAGCATACAGTAAAACAAGAGATTATAATCATATGATATGCTAAAAGCTTACTAATCTGCTATTACCAGAGTAATGTCACGGAATAGAAGAAGTCCGCCTGTGGCATTAATATCAAGAAGACGAGTGAAATAAATCGTTTATAAAAAAGCTCAAAGTTTTGTTTTAAAAAATCTGTAAATTCATACACAAGTTAAGAGGTTAATGCATCAAACACACAATGAATTGTACCAAAAAAAAAACACAATTACACAATGAAGAATTCATACGTACTTGTATTAGTTTACGATCCCTAAAAAATTAAGAGATACAAATCATCTATAACTCTATATTATTATTGTATAATACGCGTAACTCTTACTATAAGATTAAAATTAGCATAATAATTAAATAAACACAAAATCAAACTATATGGAGTAGTAGGAGTAATTCTTGTGTCCTCCGTACAGTTTTCCTTACTCCTAAATTATTATAATATTTTGTTTAATTCCTGCTCTTTTAAGTGTAAAGAGTACCGTCATCCGGAAGAACGCACAAATTCGTCGGAGTAGTAGTGTTAGGGTGAGCGTGGCCGCGTAGCTTCTCGTGCTAAAGCGGCTCCCTTCTTCTCGTCTCGGTAAAAGCAATAACTTGCAATTCCTACGCCAATTACCAAAACAATTAGCATAACAATTAGGGCCAGAAAATATGGATTATGCAAAAGATGTGAAAAATTCATATTGAATTATGAATGAATTGTATAAAATTATAATGGTTGAGACATATTTCAATTGGTTATATAGTAATAAATATACTATGTTTAATTCACCATAATTACAACCCAATATTTTTCCTTTTTTTTAGAAATATGGACATGGGAGAAGATTCTGTATCCTATTTTGTGCTACTTCTATATCTCATGCCTATTATATTATATTTCTCTTTAAAGCATGTTATAGTTTGATATAAATTTCAATTAGATTTATTATTATATTATATTTCGCATGATAGAATCTTTCTACATCTTTCTACTTCTATATCTTTCAACTATGGGATTGGTATTATTGCATGATATTTTTAGATAAATGTGATTTAGATAGATGGGAGTAGAACCGGCAAATGAGTCAACTTGGTCAGGTTCTTGTCGAGTCGTTTCGGGTTTGTAAGGAGAATCTATGTTAAATTGGGTCGAGTCAGGTCATTTTTGCTCATATCATTATCAAGTTATTTAGAGACAATGGTCAATTTGAAAGAATAAACATTCAGGTCAGGATAAACTCACACAAGTTAGTTCGGATTTTGGTTCCTCCGTTTGGGGTGTTGGATCGGGTTATTCGGACCGAGTCAATTTTATCAAGTTTAAGTGGGATAATTTTATTATTCACTAAATATTACTCTAAAAACTTCATCCATACAAGTGACAACTCCGTTTTAAACAAGAATTTGTACTCTTACGAAGCCAATATTTTGGTACTCACTGATGCTAGTATTTCTAGTTTCCTACCAAAAGTCCAGAACAAGCTTTCAGCAAAACTTCGGTGATCTGGTATTCGATAGTGGCTTGAGAATACGTTAATTTCAGGCTCGCATTTGTTCTTAAGCGAGATTTTGGATGAGCCAAACTCAGCTCTACTTATTTGCAGCCAATAATATCATACAGACTAAGTATAAAGATGAAAATTGCCTTGTCCAACTGTATGCAGAGTAAAGAACGATAAATTTGACATTCCTGTTTCGGCAGGCCAGTTATTTTGTTCCGGGCTAACTCAAGTCTCGGGCTTGATATTTAATTCGGGTTAGTACTGTCAAGCCTAACTATTGCTCGACTTGAAACAACACTGGCTCCAAGGCAGGGCAGGTAATCGAGTGGGTATCACATTACTTAAATATGAGATTCAGAACCAAGTAAAGGACTGACACAGAACCTAGGTAGCACCAAAACGGACACGGACACGGACACGGACACGACACGTGATACGGCATCTCGTGAAATTTAGGACACGAGACACAGCATTTAAATTTAATAAAATATTTATTTTATAGTTATAAATAACATACAATTTTATTTTTGTATTAGTATTTGATATTAAGTGTTATTAATAGAGTGTAAAACTTGACTTTAACTATAATTTATTCGCATTTCCCACTCAAACTCATCTTTTATTCAATTTTCCCACCCAAACTCATCTTTTAATCAACCTTTTCTAGTCTTTCAATCTCACATTCCTTGTTTATAGGTGTCCGTGTGTCCGACACGGTGTCCGACACGGGACGGCTGGTTAGGAGAAGTGTACAATGAAACAAGTAACACACAGCGATTGCAGTACATGATCAATAAAATAAACACCCGAAAAGTTGGCAGCAAAAATCCTCTGATTACTATTTTACTACTACAAAAGGAATAAATTCCACAGATCATCAACAATAAACCAAAATAACCTTAAGTCACCTAAACCATACAGGAATTCCCACAAAAGGAATCGCTAACCCAGCAAAACTCAAAGAACTAAAACTTAAGAGGCAGTGGCAACTTGCTTCCTTGGGGGTGCTTGAGTACCTGAAGAGGTCAGACATTTTAAGTCTCAAAATAAATACGAACTGTAACAATCACCATGAAATGCTAGATGAACGAATGCAAACTGTACCTTCTCTAAAACCAGTCTTGAACCTTCTCGGGACATTGCGCAGGTACCTCATACGACCAGTTCCGGTTGTCTTCCTCCTGATTGCCTTGACACTCCAGTTATCTGCAACAAGACACAACAGATAAAGTTAAAGTGAACTTAAAGAAACATAGGCAACAGATGAACAGATCAAGTATGATAAGACTCCAGATGAAGTAGTTTCAAATCGGAGGTCTAGCCTCCCCATTAAAAAAACAGAAAGAAAAAAAATTGATGACTAATTTTTATATGTTGAAAGCAAAATAATACTCCCTCCATTCAACTCCACACTACATATATACCATTTTCATCCATTCAACTCCACACTACACATTTCCTTAAATAGAAAACACAAATGACCAATCTATCCTTATGACAACAACTTATTTACATAAAATGCCATCATAGGCCCACTCTAATTCTTTCTCAAAAACCACCCTAAACATATTTTGGGCCAATTAATTCACCCATAACCCAACCCCTAATTTAATTACTCCCTCCAAAAAATCCAACTCAATCCACTACCCAATAATTCCCAACCCAATTCTTAAAATTCATCATCAAAATCCAACCCAAATCATAAATGTCATCCATAAACCAACCGTCCATCTCTCTCTCTATCCATAAAATCCAACTCTAACCCTAAATTCACTCTCTCTCTATCCATAAAATCCAACTCTAACCCTAAATTCACTCTCTCTCTATCCCTCACACCGCCTCCATTCTCTCTTCCTGCTCTCTTCATTCTCGCCTGTTCCTATACCTTATCATCTGCTCCATTAATTTTCCTTGCTATTTCCTCACTAAATCTCGCCTTTTCGTACAATTTAATCGTCTTCATTTGTTTACCTTCTCATTTCCTCTCAAGATCTCGTCTTCTGTTACTTATTTATAATGGCTCCTCCACATGCAAATTGTGGTAAGGAGTGTCTTCAGTGTGTTCTTGATTGGTATGCACTTGGATCATCGGAATCGGAAGGGGAAGAGTCAGACTCAATCTCTTTCAATCGTAATAGAGTTGTGCCTGACTCACTTTCACCGTCGGATTTAGGCACTCAGGTGGGTGAAACTGAGGCCCGAGAGGCGTGTTCTTCCTATGTGCCCAACACTCCTGGGTTTAATGACGTCGGATCAGATTTTGGGGATTCTGAGCCAGAAGATCTGGTTTCCAAGCCTAAAGAGGTGGTTCATGATCCGGTACATCAGGATTGTGAGCCTAAACACATGTCGATTCTGACCCTGAATCTCCATGCACAAAGCGGTTTAACGCGTATGTGAAGAGATTCATGGATAAGTATAATAAATCGTCTAAATAGTTGGTATAACCCTTAAACTTTTCTTTTTATTGATTTTTTTTCTGTCTCTTTATCTAAATTGATTGAACAGTTTTTATGATGTGAATATGTTGCTGTTATTGTTGTTGTTGTTGTTGGGAATGATTCTGTTTAGATTGATTAATTGATTATGGTATTTTATTTGCTGTTGATGATGAATTGCTGTTGATTAATTGTTGTTGATAAATTGTTGTTGTTGTTGGGATTGATTCTGTCAGGTTATTATTGTTGTTGTTGATCTTATTTATGCTGCTGTTGATGTTTTTTTGTTGTTTTTGGTGGGAATGGTTCAGTTCTGTCAGGGTTAATACTGTTGCTATTGACTTTATTTTTCATGCTGTTGATGTTATTAATGCTGCTAAATTTTCTTTGATGGTTTGTACCATATTGCCAAGGTTAATATTGATGTTGTTGATGTTATTTTTCCTAACTGTGATGTTATTTATGCTGCTGTTGATGATTTTTGTTGTTTTTGATGGGAATGGTTCTGTTCTGGTTAATACTGCTGCTATTGATCTTATTTTTCATGCTGCTGATGTTGATAATGCTGCTAAGTTTTCTTTGATGGTTTGTACCATATTGCCAGGGTTAATATTGATGCTGTTGATGTTATTTTTCCTGACTGTGATGTTATTTATGCTGCTGTTGATGTTTTTTGTTGTTTTTGATGGAAATGATTCTGTTCTGGTTTATACTGCTGCTATTGACCTCATTTTTCATGCTGCTGATGTTGTTAATGCAGCTAAATTTTCTTTGATGGTTTGTACCATATTGCCAGGGTTATATATTGATGCTGTTGATGTTATTTTTCCTGACTGTGCTGTTATTTATGCTGCTGTTGATGTTTTTTGTTGTTTTTGATAGGAATGGTTATGTTCTGGTTAATACTGCTGCTATTGACCTCATTTTTTATGCTGCTGATGTTGTTAATGCTGCTAAGTTCTCTTTGATGGTTTGTACCATATTGCCAGGGTTAATATTGATGTTGTTGATGTTATTTTTCCTGACTGTGATGTTATTTATGCTGCTGTTGATGTTATTTTTGCTGCTGTTGCTGTTGCTGTTTTTGTCTGTACCTCAGTGAAGGTCCAATTTGGACTGAGAGGTGGCTCACTGATGATAAATCCTTAATGGTTTGAGAGTCATTACAATATCAGACATTAACATTCAATAAGTGGCCATTTAGAAAAGGTAGTAAGGCCACCACATGTTGTACCAAATTATGGATGTGTATGCTATGTCATTTTATTTCATGAACTAAGCATGGTCTACCATACTTGGTGTGTGTGTCGGAGGCTTTTTTACCTTACAGAACTCAATGATGAGGCCATCTTTAAAAGGTATCAAAGCCACCACATGGTCTACCAAGTTTTGGGTGTGTGTGCTAAGTCATTTTATTTTATGAACTCAGCATGGTCTACCATACTTGGTGTGTGTGTGTAGGAGGCCTTGTTACCTTAAAGAACTCAATGATGAGGCCACATTGGCCTGAGAGTTTATGTAAGAATGTGTTATTGTGTGTACATCAGTGATGGTCCATGTTTGGACTGTGAGATGTGGCTCAGTGATTATAATCCTTAACTGGTTTGAGAGCCTCTTGCATTTTCAACATGTTTAATGTGGAGTTGAGTGTAGGGTGTATAAATTTAGTTAGGCCATTAAAAATAAGTGCTTTGGCCACCACATGGTCTGCCAAATAATTGGTGTGTGTGTTCAGTCATTTGTATTCATATACTGAGCATGGTTTACCAAATTACTTGGTGTGTGTTCAGTCATTTGTATTCATATACTGAGCATGATCTACCAAATTACTTGGTGTGTGTGTAGGAGGCATTAGTACTGTACACAACTCAATGATGAGGCCAATTAGGTCTGAGAGTTGATGTAACACTGAATTGCATAACATTTAATCATCACATACATTGACACTAAAATGTAAACAAATTTGCAAAACATTACCGTACATTACATTTCATTAACCAGCTGGTACATTGCATTGATGATAATGTGATTACAACTTAAACATTATCGTACTTCATAAAATGTTTATAGTGTAATCACTTCATAAAATGTTGATACTTAAACATTGTACCCTAATTGAGATATTAGCTCCTCTAAACCTTCTGTTTGGCCTATCTCCTGCAAATAATCAATGCACTCCCTAACTAGATCTTCATTTACCATCATATTTCTTGGTAACATGCCAATAGCTTCAAGATGACCTTTGCCCATATGAGGGATTGAAAAATTATTATGACCCTTTGCCTTCATAATCTCCACCATGACTGATTGCAATGTTAAGAAAATATTGTTGAGTTTTGATGGCGTGTAATCAACAAAAGCTTGCATTACCGAGTTCACTAGTTCATCAATTGTATAACATCTATTTGTTGCGTGCAAAGACGGCAATGCCCTAAAATAACCAAGGTCATTGACATTGAGGTCAGGTGAGTTAGGAGGCTGGAAAACCAGCTCAATATTGAAACCATCTGTATTTGCAGCAGCCATAAACTCAGGGTCATCATTTTTTATATGTGGCCTTGCGTTATCTTGTTGTATGAGGATGTGTTTGCTGAGACATTCTGGCCATTTACTCTTTATAGCTGGTATGACTTGTTCAATGATGCATGCTCGTGTAACTTCCTTTGTAATAGAGTCAATTGACTTGGTCTCCAATGTCCCCCTTGGTCTGTTTCTACTTGCTCTTGCTGCTGGTTGTTGTTTTGTGAAAGGGAACATCCCTATTTTACCATCAAAAAGTAGTTCCCCTTCTGCTGACTATATAGGCCTACTTACGGCGCACATGAACATCACCTTAGTGATGAACCTCTTTGATTGACAACTTCTATATGGTCGTTCCTCCCCACTAACAATATAAAATTTGTGGTTGTCATAAGTGATATAAAACCATTTCTCATCCATATGGATAGTATGGCTCATCTCACTGAATATGATTTCAGTGGTTGGTATGGCATTGAGGTCTATGGTTTCTTGTTCAACTTGTTTAATCACCAATGATTTCAGTGAGTGCTTGAGCCTATGAATTTTGTTTGCTTCGGTGAGTTGGGGATGTAATGGGCTTGAATGAGGTTTAAGGAAACCTTCTTTTACCCATGAGTGCACTGTCCTTATTGAAACCTTACCTTGTTTCGATACTCTGTACATGGTATCTCTAAGACCGACTTGGATTGTTTTTATAAAGTCCACATCTGGTAAAATTCTTGGCCTGTTTTTGTTACCTATTCTTTTGCTTTGAACATTAAACTTTTCACCAACTAACCTGGGTTTGCTAGCAAGCTTCCAGATGTCACCAACGGTTCTTGTACTTATACCCCATTTTGCAGCCGCTTCCATGATAACGCCGCGACGTAGCTTCCCTTTGTGTGATCGTTGAAGTAGGTAAATTCCAACTTCCTGCCGTCCATCTTCTGTCAGACATTTTGCACCCATTTGAAGATCAAAGTTGCTGTTTTTTTTAAGGTTTTATGTTGTCTTTATTGTAAAAGGAAATGTAAATTTAAGAGGAGTGTAAAGTGAAACTTTGTTCTTTACTTCATCAATGCTTGAATAGGGTTTAGAAATGGGGTATTTAAGGGCCTTTGCATGTGCTGTTGCTGTAATTTGAGGGGGGAAAATTAAAGGCAATTCAAATGTTTGTACATTTTGGTGGGATAATTTGCCCACTTAAACTTTTGGTGGGAAATATTAAGTCTTAATCTTCTTTATTAGTTGGGTAAAACCCAATGGTTACATTAATGTTAAAGGTACACCACTTGACACTCATTGTACTTTTAATCAATTTTTATTTCTTTCTTAAAACTTGTGCAAAACACAAACATGTTGTGTGGAGTTGAATGGAGGGAGTAAAACATACTTCGTATTTCTGAAGCACTTATTTTTATATGCCACCGCTTATAAGTGGTATCAGCTCTTTTGACTTTTTTAAAAGAGAAAAAGTACATAAAAAGTAAAAAAATCATTGAAGTGGATGCAAGCTAGAATGTGGTGTAGCTAGAATGGTAACATATAATAATAAATTGGTCACATATTATCAAACATAAAATCTATACACATGTTGTAATTGTAAAATGTATTATGTTTGTATTATAATATATTATGTTAACATTTATTTATTAAATTGTTTATATTTTAGTATAATATTTTATTATTTTAGGTAAATCATTTTTCAAAATATTTTAAAAGTATGGCTACGGTAACCAATACATATTTAGCAATTATGGTAACATATTGCAAAAATATTGTAACTAGTTTTTATTTTCTATGTTTGACAATGTCAGTAATATAATACAATATGTTACCATAACTGTTCACTTTGTTACCATTTAAAATACTCGTTTTTTCCCGCTTTTTGACATCAAGTTTACGGAAAAAAAAATTTGAGTCTTGAAAAAAAAAATTGTAAAAAAAAAAAATTTAAAAAAAAAAATTAAAACGGGTTAAATCCGACCCGTCTTAAACAAGAATTTCTGTTATTCCATAAGGTGTTATGGAGTAAGCTAATTAGTTATGGAGATACGTACTTATGCAGTATTGTGTTGTGTAGTTAGTGTGCTATTGTGCTATGGACTTATGAAGTTGTGTTCTTAAACAATTATGAAGTTATGTTTTAAAACAGTTATGGGGTTATAAAGTTACTTATGGAGTCATGGAATTAGCCAGTTATGAAGTTATGGAGTTCTGATATTATAAAGTTATGAGGTTATGGAGTCAGTATTGGGCTATGCAGCTATAGAGTTTTGATATTATAATCCACTCGTAGGATATCCTCCATCCTTTTATATTTAATTCTCTTGAAACTGTTTAAACTTGTTCAACTCCTCAGCCCTACTTTTAAATACAAGTAAGGTGTTGTAAGTAAAATGACTAACAAAAATATAATTTGGCTTTTTAAGCGACATAACTTTTGTTTCTCAACAATCATAAACCAAAGATTCAGTCATATGACTAATTATTATTGTGGGTGTAGTACTGTTGCATAATGCAAACAATAAGACACAATAGATATGACATAAAAAAAGTCACTCAGAAGACGTTGTAAAGAGCGAACTTGTCAAACAAATATAGGGTTTTAGAGTGTCGGTCATAGATTATCGCAGGTGATGTAGTGGAAATAGTTGTGAAGTAGGGATGTCGATCTCAGGGACGGTTGTTGTTCAAAATTGATCTAAAAGTCTACTAAAAGTCTCTTGCAAGTCACAAAGTGATTTGGGTTTGGGTTTGGGTTTGTTGGCTACACTAATTAACAACAATTAAAAGCAATTAAAAACAACAAAAGGAGTCTAAAGCTATAAAGGTTGGATTTTTATCAAATAAGAGGGAAGACTAGGGTGAGTGGGTTCATATGGGTAGTAAAGTCGGGTGCAAGGGTCGGGTCTAATAGTCAAAATATCATCTAGTCTAGGAAAGTGAATCGAGGCTTCCGTTCTTACGATTCCTCCTCAAACCGACTCTAACTAGCTATCGCGTCACTAGATACGGCTTGCCAAAACTAGCGGTTCTACGAAAGACCACGACTTTCGATCTTATGGCATTCGAAACAAACGAAAGATTCATGCAAACTCAAGTAAGCATTTCATCAAACATGGTATAAGCATAGCATGGAGACTAGACAATAATCAACTATTAACCCCAACAATAACACATTAAACCATACAAGGACCCATAATCCCCCACATAACCCTAGCAAGATTACTACTCACTCATACTTGAGGGAAATTCGATATTTACTAAAGATTGTAAGAGGAAATCAACAACAACATTAAACATTTCTAATTAACAATAAGTAGATAACAATAATCGAAATGAAAACTTAATTAAAAGCAAGATTAAGTAGAGAAATTATACCCACTGGGAGAAAGATTAGAACTTTGATATAAATACCAAGATTTCGTCACAAATCCTTGAATATAACCCAAGTTCATACACTAAACCAAGTTGAAATCACTAATTAACCGACTAATTTGCTTAATTAAGGAAGATTAATACAAGATTAAAACTAATTTTATGAAAGTTTCAGATCTAGGGTTTCGTGCCCTTTAATTACATAAGAGGGTCTATATATAGGTTTACAAAATGAAGGGAAGATGGGCTTCGAGAAGCTTCATGGACTGGCACCCTCACGACCGTGAAATGGGTTTCACGGTCGTGAAACAAGTCTCACGACCGTGAAACTCCATTTCACGGTCGTGAGGAAGTTGGCAGAACATGGCTTAACTTTCACGATCAAGTCACGACCGTGAAGTTCATTTCACGACCGTGACTGAGGTTTCACGACCGTGAGATGAGTTTCACGGCCGTGAAACCAAATCCACGAAAATCAAACTTCTTGGGCATGCATCTCACGACCGTGAGATGACACTTCACGACCGTGAGATGGTCATTCTCCTTCTTCCTTCGCTTGACTTTGTTGTTTCCTTCTCGGTTTCGCTTGCCTTGACTCGGGAGGGCTTTGGCGCGTCGAGTAGGGCCCCCAAGGGTATGTGGGGCCCCCAAGGTGTGCCGTGGGTCTTCCGAATGATTCACCTTCTTCTTTGTTGATCAAAAATAGGTAGAAATCGCCCCAATTGACGGTTTACCTACAAAAGCACGATAAAAGCGAGAAATATGCTAGAAGAAGGTAAAACATGTAGAAACGCTCCTAGGGAGCGTTAAAGGCAAACAAAACGAGATGAAAAGGGGTGGAAATGTGGGGTGAAATGACACTATATCAAATCTCCCCAAACCAAACCCTTACTCGTCCCGAGTAAGGATGAACAATAGTCAAGGCCCTTAATTAACTACGCTAAACCTAACCGATACAAGGCAATTAACGGGCCTTGCTCCGTCCCTTCAACTCACAACAAGGTATCCATGAGGTAGGACACCTTCTTGCAAGGCAAGTGGGGTCTTGCCAAAACTTCGATGCATTCAAGACAATAAAGCACACCAAACAAATGAGAATGCATCAACAAAAGCAAATGGCAACATGCCTCATCCATGCGCCGGGATTCATCTAAAATGGAAAAAGTTCAAGCATGTAAATTCCTATGTACTTACTAGTTTTAAAAAGAACTATGCCTAGAAAGATAGAAATAAATCACCTCTTTATTGTGTAAAATTAGTATATTCGTTCACGTCTACTAGAAAACTTTGTCAAGGGTGATAAAGGCGAGATGGAAGTGAGGGCCCCATGGTGTTAGAAGACACTGTAGGATTGGAATTCCGCCTCTCACCTAAGTGAAAGGAAGGGTCGTCCCCTCTTAGCCATGCAACGTAGGAGTAATCATCAAGAAATGGTAAGGAAACGAGATGTTTGAGTTCTTATTTTGTTTCTTTTTCTCTTTTCTTTTCTTTTTGTTTTTGATTTTTTTGGTGTTTGATTTGGGTGCCTTTTGAGAGCAAGGTGGCCTAGCGAAAGGTGTGCGGCGGAGACCAACAATAGGCAAATCCTCGCTGTAGCGACATCGAGAGCGACCCCATATGTATTGAGGGTACTCTAGAAGAGCCTAGAAGTCTCCATATGCACTCCCTAAGCTAGGACTAAGGCAAAAAAAGTGCAAAATTTCAAGCTTTTCTTTTTCTATTATGTTTGAACTCAATTTTTGGACTTTTGGTAGAAAAATTTCCTTTTTTTGTCAAATGTGATGAAATGTGATGATTGAACAATTGCATGGCCTCAAGAGTCACCTAGGAAAGCGTTCACCAAGGAATTTTCACACCATGGGGATGGTCAAGATGATAAATGCAACCCCTTGACTAGGCTCTAGGAAACGGTGCGAAAATTATACTAAAAATACACATTAAAAGGTGTTTCAAAATCTATTTTAATAGGCAAAGTGCTAAGCAAAAAGAGTATCTACAAGGGGCCAAGGGCCTATTCAAACTTGATCAATTTCCAAATTAGGCATTCCAAAAAGTTTTTCTAAATGCAATTATATGCCATGATCTAAAATTAAACAACATATATACAAACTAATGCAAATGCTCTAGTGAACTACGTGACAATTAATCTAATGAAACCCCCTAACAGCACATAAGTCACACAACCGCCAATTCATCAAAATCAACATCGCAATCATCAACCATTCCTCCAAACTCCTCATGTGATAAGAAATAAAGAAATAAAGAAGGGGAAGAAATAAGAACGATCATACCATGGCGGTCTTCCTAATCCCTTCTATAAGTCTCTTGAGCGATGTGTAGCGGACCTATGTATGGAGGTTAGAAGAAAAAGCAATGCAAATATATACAAAGTAAGATATAAACAAGCTAATTTTTAGGATTTTTCAAAATTTTCAATTTTTTTGGATTTTTTTTTTTTTTTGTTTAAATACAAAAAATAAAAATAAAAAATAAAAACTATGAGAATAGTTTCCTATCCCCCACATTGGAACAAACATTGTCCTCAATGTATGAAATAGGATTATTGAAAGCAAAATGAATACATGTTTTTGGTTTTTGAATATTTTCTAAAAGGAAAGAACATGTTTTTGGATTTTTTTTATATTTTGAAGAAATAAAAACTTGTTTTTGGGATTTTTGATTTTTTTGATGAATATTCACAAAATGAACAATATATACAAGATGGTTAGTTATGCAAATGAACTAATCTATATGAAATGCATGAACTAAATAAAAATCCTAAAACTAAATGCAAAATGATATAATACAAGTGCATGATCTAAGTAAATGCAACTAAACTATATGCTAATCTAGAGTCCCGTTGTGGTGGTAAGGTGCATAAATGCAAGCCCCTCATGGGGGTACCTCCCACAAGAAAGTCTAGTGTGCCATATCGGAGTCTCATCGTGGCGGTAAAATGCATAAATGCACGCCCCTCATGGGGGTACCGACCACGGGAAAGTCTAAAAATGACACCTAACTACGTGATGCATGAACTAAGCTAAATGCAAGGTTGTTTGTCAATTTGGATTTTTCATGGGGAGCAAAATAATGGTGTCCGATGGGATGGACACCCGCCTCCAATCTTGCCGAGGCCAACCAAAAAAACACACAAATTACAAGTTAGAGAAACAAATTATATCAAATCAAAGAGAGGAGAGGAGACACACACTAGAGGGGAGGGGGAAGATGCTAAACAAGCCACCTAGACACCACTCCGACTCTTCCAATTATCAAACAAAAACAAAAAACCTCTCAAAAGGTCTCCATCACATCCTCCTCCTCATCATCATCCTCATCATCATCCTCATCATCATCATCTCCACCACCACCACCACCACCCTCTTCCCTATTCCCTTGGTCGCCCCCGGTCTCCATGCCCCCTCCCCGGTTTCCTTGGTTGGGAAACAAAAAATTGGGTTGAGCCCAACTTGGCATCAAACCGTTAGGGTCAATGTACCCTTGGTTGGCCAGCAAAAAGTAGTTCGGGTAGGAGGCATAATAGTTGTTGACCCGGTCTTCATGCATGTTCAGATGCATGTTCTGCATTAGACCGGTTAAGTAGTCGCCCTGGGGGGAGATGGTCGGGTCGGGGTGAACATACCCCTGGTAGTCAAAGGGGTAGGGGGGATGGTCACGTAACTGGGTGGGGGGTAAGGAAACTGCAAATGCGGTAGGGGGAAAGGGGGAACAGGCGCTGCTACCTGGGGTGCACTCTGACTCGGTCTAGAAGCGGGTCGGGGTCGAGGCTGGGAAGACTCTCCCTCCTCCCTAGCACCACTGGAAGCGGCCCTACCACCTGCCGCCGTCACTGGCAGCAGGTAGCTGGGTCGCCTCTCCATAGTGTTGTCCCTAGGGGAAAAGAGTGGGAGTCTATGACAAGGAAGGTAAAAAGGGGTTGCACCCTTAATCACCCAAAGAAAACCCTTATCCCGGTCAAGCCTAATCCAATTCGAGTAGATTAGGGAATTCTCGTCAAGAAGGGTCCCCCCCTGTCAAAGCCACGTACCTCCCGTTACTGTTAAAATCAGGGTCAAAGTGTTTGGCCAAAAAAGTAACCAAACCCCCCATGGTCACCGTCTGCCTACGGGCTATGGTGTTTCTACCCAACTTCCTCCACCTCCTATAGATTTCATTCATTAAGGGGAAGGTGAAGGCAACCCTATGTCCTTGCACATTTAAGTGCGACTCTAGAAGGGTCAAGTCTAGCTGGGTGAGGTAGTTTGGCTCTTGTCGCCCTAGGAAGGTGCCCGACACTAACCTATGCCAAAAACGAGGCACAGGGTGGTGAATTAGGAGGGCCAAATTCCTACCGGTCAAAGCCATCCAAAGAGGGCTCAAATCATAGCCCTTTGGCTCTACAGTATCCCTCCTAGGGGGAAAATCTAACCCCAGAATAGCAGCAAATTCAACCATTGGGACAACATGTGAGGTATTAGCAAGACGGAAACTGAAACACGGTACTTTCTCAGCATTTACCAAGCTATTTAGACTACTTAGAAATTCTAGCGTGAGACTTCGGTAGGAGAGCTCATGCATGGAATAAAGAGTAGTCATACCTGAGACCGCGAAAAAATTTCGCAGGGCTTCCGTCAAGCCAAGACGACGTATGATGTCATGGCATAGAAAAACAGTGGGTTCCATCTCTAACCCCTGAATGGCAGCGAAGGCTTGTCTTTGAGCCTCCGTCTCAAAGACGACTTCCGGAAAACCTGGAAGTTGCTCAATCTCTAAGTCTTCGTTAGCGTCCGGGTTGTTGGACCCGCTGCCTCTCCGTCTCTTTGGTGCTCTTGCCGCTGCCGCTTTCCCTTTACCTTGTCCCGCCATTGTTATCAAGCTTTTTCCCAAAAAAAAAATTTCTCAAGGAAGCTTCTAAAACGATTAAGAACACTAGAATAACCTTCAAATAGCCCCAAAACAACTTTCTAGTGGAGTAGAAAGCAAAAAAACTAACCCAAAAAGTAGATCTTAATTTCGGATTTTTGAAAACCTAAGGTTAAAAATCGAATTTTTTGGGTTTTTTTGGTGTTTGGAAAACAAAAAATGGTTGTCAATGTGTTATTAATTGAAGAAAGAAGCTTTTTGTGACAATTTGGGAGAGATTTGAGTGAGTTTGGTGAGGATTTGAGGGAGATTTGGAGTGTTTTTAGTGAGATGAGTGTTTGTGTGTTTGTGGTTGTGTTGTTGTGTGTTTGGAGTGAGAAGATGAGGGAATGAAAAGAAAGAAGATAAGGAAAGAAAAGGTATCTCGGTCCAAGTCGTTTCACGACCGTGAAATGGTGCTCACGACCGTGAAGTGTCATTTCACGACCGTGAGACTCATGTCACGACCGTGACTTGTTTGAGATAAGCTACTGCATAGTTTTTCACAGTTTCACGACCGTGAAGTGCCATTTCACGACCGTGAAACTGAGAACTCGTGATTTCCTTGCTTTTCTTGAATTTTCACGGTCGTGAAATCAATCTTACGAGTGTGACTCGTCTTTTTCGACCCTTTTTCTTCAAAATCTTCACCCTTAGCTCGATTTCTCGCTCCTTCTTTAGCATTCCGCTACGTTTCGTTCATTTCAACTTACAAAAATAATCACAAACACATTAAATCCCTCCCTCACACTCTCTTTGACAAAAATTACACTAAAAATGTACAAAATTAACTAAGTAACGGGAAATTGATTTAATTAACGATTCAATTAGCCAAACGAAATTCGACCTTATTATTGTCAATTAAATTAATTTCCATTCAAACTAATATCTATTGAACACTAGTCAAATGAGTTAGAATTATTTACAAATTTGTGATTCTTAGGGGACTTCACAAAACCCGTTCTTGTTCAAAAATTAATGAGGAGTAGTCGTCTTGAGGTACAAAGCCTCGACTACTCCTACGAGAGAACCTTCCTTATAAAGCTTGATTCGTTGCCCGTTCACTTTGAATTTTTGACCATCTTTGCTTGCCAACTCAAAGTCCCCATATTTCCCTACCTCGGTGATCAAGAATGGTCCCGACCACCGGGATTTGAGCTTCCCGCGAAATAGCTTGTACCTTGAGTTGAATAGAAGAACCTTGTCTCCACATTGGAGATCCCTTTTGAGGATCTTCTTGTCATGAATGAGTTTGGTCTTTTCCTTGTAAGATTGGGCATTTTCATAAGATTTGAGCCAGAACTCCTCAAGCTCTTGTAGTTGGAGTAATCTCTTGTCACCGCTCAATTTTGCATCAAGATTTAGTTCTTTGATCGCCTAATATGCCTTGTATTCGAGCTCTATGGGCAAATGGCAAGACTTGCCATACACCAACTTATAAGGCGACATTCCAATAGGAGTTTTGAATGCCGTCCTATATGCCCATAATGTGTCGTCGAGCTTTGAACTCCAATCTTTGCGGTGCTTTGAGACCACTTTTTCAAGGATAGATTTGATTTCTTTGTTGGAGATTTCGACTTGCCCACTTGTTTGGGGATGATACCCCAAACCGGTACGATGATGAACACCATATTTAAGAAGTAGTGAGTCAAGTCGTTTTTCATGAAAGTGCTTTCCTCCATCACTTATTAGAGCTCTAGGTACTCCAAACCGGGGAAAAATAATCTTCTTTAGGAAATTGATGACAACCTTGGCATCGTTGGTAGGGGAAGCCACCGCCTCCACCCATTTGGACACGTAGTCTACGGCCACAAGAATGTACCTATTCCCTCTTGAAGAAATAAAGGGGCCTTGATAATCTATTCCCCACACATCAAACACTTCCACTTCAAGAATCCCCCTTTGGGGCATCTCATTCCTCCATGAAATGTTGCCGATGCGTTGACAAGCATCGCAACTTTGGACAAAGTGCTTGACATCATGGAACATAGAGGGCCAAAAGAACCCGGATTGAAGTATTTTAGCAACAGTTTTGCTTGCCCCATGGTGCCCTCCATAAGGAGAGGAGTGGCATCCCTTCATGATTTCATCATACTCCCATTGTAGAACACATCTTCTATACATCCCATCGCCACACTCCTTGAACAACAAAGGATCATCCCAAAAGTATCTCTTGGCTTCAAATAAAAATCTCTTCTTTTGATTGTGGTTGATGCCCGGTGGAAGAACACCACCCACAATATAGTTGGCAAAATCCGCAAACCAAGGTGCTTGATTTTGGATTGTTTCATGAATTGCAAAGAGAAAATCATCCGGGAATGAATCGTTGATAGGCATGTCATCTTTACTTCCATCATAGCTTAGCCGGGACAAGTGGTCCGCCACCGCATTTTCCGCACCCTTCTTATCTCTTATCTCCAAATCGAATTCTTGTAAGAGAAGGATCCATCTAATGAGGCGGGGCTTAGCTTCTTTCTTGGCAAGTAGATATTTGAGTGCGGCATGGTCCGTATACACAATGACTTTGGAGCCAATCAAGTACGAACGGAACTTATCAAGAGCAAAAACAATGACAAGAAGCTCTTTTTCCGTCGTTGCATAGTTCACTTGTGCCTCATCAAGGGTCTTGCTAGAATAGTAAATGGCATGCAAAGCTTTATCCTTCCGTTGGCCAAGAACCGCGCCAACGGCATAATCGCTTGCATCGCACATCACCTCAAATGGCAATTCCCAATCCGGGAACCTAGGTGTAACTTCTTCAACGAAGGCATCAATAATGTCAATGAAATAGCATGCTTCTCCATGATTGGGAGCTTTCATGGCATTTTGCAAGTTGAATGTAATTTTCTCATCCCCCACTTCAAGAGTAAGCCTCCCTTGTTTCACATCAATTACCGCTCCGTCGGTGTGCAAGAAGGGCCTCCCGAGAATTATGGGGATTTGAGAATCCTCCGCCATATCAAGAACAATGAAGTCCACCGGGATGAAAAATTTCCCAATTCGAACCGGGACATCCTCCAACACACCCAAAGGTTGCTTTGTTGATCGGTCCGCCATTTGAAGTGTAATGTTCGTGCATTTAAGCTCTCCCATGCCAAGTTTTTCACATATGGAGTATGGCATCACACTTTCACTAGCTCCCAAATCACACAAGGCCTTGTCAATGGCAATGTTGCCTATGGTGCATGGGATGGAGAAACTACCCGGATCCTTCAATTTTGGAGGGGTTGGGTTTTGTAGAAATGCACTACATTCACCGGTGAATGCCACGGTTTCAACTCCACTCAATGACTTCTTCCTTGTAAGAATGTCCTTCATAAATTTTGCATAGGCGGGGATTTGAGTGATGAGGTCGGTGAAAGGAATAGAGACCTCCAAGTTCTTTACAATTTCCATGAACTTGCCTAGTTGCTTATCAAGTTTTGTCTTGGCTTGTCTAGAAGGAAAAGGTAGCCTTATCACAATAGGCTCCTCAACCTTCTTGTTTGTTGTTATCACATCATCATTCTTTCTCAACAACAACTTGCTCACTTGAAGAGCACTCTTCCTCCTTATCATCCAATTCAACAACCTCAATTTCAATTGGCCCATCATCTTTCACTTTGTCTCCCTCTCCATTATCATCTTCAATTGGCATTCTTGGCCCCTCATAACTCTTTCCACACCTCAAATGTATGGCATTGGCGGTTTCATTTCTAGGTGGGTTACCTTGAGGAGGTAATTGACCCTTTCCCCTAGAGGAACTCCCCGAGGCTATTTGAGTCACTTGAGTTTCAAGCATTTTATTGTGGGCAAGGATGTTATTGATGATAATATCTTTGGCTTGGTTATCTTTTTGCAATTGGAGAATCGCTTTGTGAATGTCCAAGTTTGGATCCCCAACTTGTGGTTGCATGGGAGGTTGATTTTGTGGTGGTGGGTTGTATTGATTTTGGTTGTATTGTGGTTGATTGTAGGAAGGTTGGTTTTGATTGTATTGTTGTCTTTGGAAATTTTGTTGATTGTTTCTCATGGGTGGGGCAACATATGGTTGTGGTTGAGGGTTTTGAACATTTTGGCTTTTGTATGAGAGATTTGGGTGGTTCTTTGTGTTCTCATTGTAGAAGTTGGAGTAGGGGGTTCCTTGCCTATAAGATTGAAAGGCATTTACTTGTTCCACGGATCCTCTACATTCTTGAGGATCATGACCAAATGTTCCACAACATTCACAAACCCCTTGAGGTAAGCTTGGTGCCATCACCATAGCATTCACTTGTTGCATAGGAGGTTGAGTTAATGAACTTTGAGCTTGTTGGAATAGAGCCGTTTGTTGCTCCATTTTGAGGTTCATTGCTTCCATATAAGAGCTAAGTTGAGCTCCAAAATCGGCTCCCATTTGGGTAACGGAGCTCACTTCATGTCTTCCCCTAGGAGTTTGCCTTGGCCTACTAAATTGTGAGTTATGGGCCGCCATCTCCTCTATTCTTGCCCAAGTTTGAGCATCATCTACTTCCGTGAACCTTCCATTTGATCCCATGTTCAAAATTCCTCTAGCATCTTCATAAAGTCCATTCCAAAATTGTTGTACTAAGAACCACTCACTCAAACCATGGTGAGGGCAAGAACGAATAATCTCCTTGAATCGGTCCCAAGCTTCATAGAGTGACTCTTCATCCCTTTGCTTGAACCCGGTTATCTTAGCTCTCAACATATTTGTCTTTTCCGGTGGATAGAACTTTTGATAAAAAGCTAGAGCTAGCTTCTTCCATGAGTCAATACCTAGAGCGACCTTGTCAAGACTCTTCAACCATCGTTTTGCCGCTCCAATAAGAGAGAAAGGAAACAAGACCCATCGGATTTGGTCTTGAGTCACTCCCGTTTGAGAAACGGCATCACAATAATCACAAAAAGTCTCCATGTGTAGATGAGGGTCTTCACTTGGCATACCTCCAAATTGGTTTCTCTCTACCAATTGGATAAAAGCGGTTTTAGCAATGAAATTTCCGGTGAGATTTTGTGGTACGGGGGTGGTGTTTGGAAGAGTATCTTCCGTGGGAATGGAGTGAGATGAGAATTTAGGCATTGTTAGAAGAGTGGGTGGGTGGATGTCTTGTGGGATGGTTGGTGGGATTCCAAAAGGATTCACAAATTCCGCAATCGGCACAATATCCTCCCAATTCTCTACACTTGGATGCTCAATATCTATCTCGTTACTTTCCCGGATTTCCCTTTCTTCAATTGAAGGTAAAAGCTCCTCCGTTGTGATAGTCGGGTTTGAAGAAGAGCCTCTACTTGCGGTTTTGAAGACTTTACGAAGTCTCCTAAAGGTCCTTTCGATCTCGGGATCGATTGGAAGTTGATTCCTTGGGGGAGCTCGCCTGGGCATACAAGAAAACTAAATGTAAACGGTGAGAATGCCTTGAGAAACTAGGTTTCTCAAGACAAGAGGCAAAAAACTAAAGCAAACTAAAAACAATCAAATTAAACATACACCGTCCCCGGCAACGGCGCCATTTTGATGTAGTGAAAATAGTTGTGAAGTAGGGATGTCGATCTCAGGGACGGTTGTTGCTTAGAAATGATCTAAAGTCTACTAAAGTCTCTTGCAAGTCACAAGTAATTATGGGTTTTGGGTTTGTTGACTAAACTAAGGTAACAACAATTAAAAACAATTAAAAACGACAAAAGAAGTCTAAGACGAGAAAGATAATCAAGTAAGAATCAATAAAAGGAAGGTCTAGGATTGATGGGTTCAGATGGGCAATTCGGGTTCTAGTGAGTCGGGTTCATAGTTGATGGGTAGTCAAACTTGGGCGCGGTGGATTGAGGCTCTCGAACTTACAATCCCTCCCATATACCGAACCAAGCTAGCTCTCGCGTACACACGATCGATACACCAACTATATGCAATTCCTAACATATTCCGAGGCTATCGATCTTACAGAAATGTACGATAAACATGAATCATGCAAGATTGTCAAACAAGCATTTCATCAAACATATAGTATGCAAAAGTTGGAAGAAAGACAATTAATCAACAATTTAACTCGACTAACAAAGATTAACCCTCATTAAAACCCATTATCCCCCACTAATCCTAGATAAATCACTACTCACTCATATTCAAAAGCAAATCAACATTTACTAAAGATTGCATAAGGAAACCAACAACAACATTAAACATTTTCTAATTAACAATAAGTAGATAACAATAATTGAAACGAAAACTTAATTAAAAACAAGATTAAGTAGAGAAATTATACCAACTTGGAGAAAGATTAGAACTTTGATATAAATACCAAGATTTCGTCACAAATCTTTGGATATAACCCAAGTTCATACACTAAACCAAGTCGAAATCACTAATTAACCGACTAATTTGCTTAATTAAGAAAGATTAATACAAGATTAAATACTAATTATATGAAAGTTTCAGATCTAGGGTTTCGTGCCCTTTAATTACATAAGAGGGTCTATATATAGGTTTACAAAATGAAGGAAAGATGGGCCTCGAGAAGCTTCATGGACTGACAAAGTCACGACCGTGAAATGGGTTTCACGGTCGTGAAACACGTCTCACGACCGTGAAACTCCATTTCACGGTCGTGAAGGAGTTGGCAGAGCAAGGTCATGTTTCACTGATAAGTCACGACCGTGAAGTTCATTTCACGACCGTGACATAGGTTTCACGACCGTGAGATGAGTTTCACGGCCGTGAAACCAAATCCACGATAATCAAGCTTCTTGGGCATGCATCTCACGACCGTGAAGTGCCATTTCACGACCGTGAGATGGTCGTTCTCCTTCTTCCTTCGCTTGACTTTGTTGTTTCCTTCTCGATTTCGCTTGCCTTGACTCGGGAGGGTTTTGGCGCGTCGAGTAGGCCCCCCAAGGGTATGTGGGGCCCCAAGGTGTGCCGTGGGTCCTCCGAATGATTCACCTTCTTCTTTGTTGATCAAAAGTAGGTAGAAATCGCCCCAATTGACGGTTTACCAACAAAAGCACGATAAAAGCAAGAAATATGCTAGAAGAAGGTAAAACACGTAGAAACGCTCCTAGGGAGCGTTAAAGGCAAACAAAACGAGATGAATAGGGGTGAAAATGTGGGGTGAACTGACACTATATCAAAAGCTATTCAACGAAATTTCAAAAGCTTCTGATACTTTAAGTTTAGATCGTATTCAAGAGAAATACTCGGATACTCTTTCTAATCTCGAAGGAGAAGAAGATCCATTCCCATATCCATTCACAAAACCAATCAAATTTCAAATAACATTCCATCTTCATTTTCATAAAACTGGTTCGACTTTCAGACCATTCCAAACCCACCGCTTAAAAAACTTCCAAGGGGTATTGCTACACCCCAAATCGAAGCCCAAAACTTTGAAATCAAACCTGCCTTCATTAACCTTATAGAAAGAAGCCAATTTAGTGGCAGTGCCACAGAAGATCCCAACCTTCACATCCAAAACTTCTGTGACTATTGCTCCACTATTAGACAAACTGGAGTCACCCAAGGGCAAATTAGAGAGATGCTCTTCTCATTTTCTTTGAGGGGTAAGGCAAAGTTGTGGATACATAGCCTTGATAAGGTTACGTTAGGTATAACCGATTGGGAGAGTTTAGCTCTTGCCTTCTACCAAAAGTACTTTCCCCCAGAAAAGACCGCTTTGTTGAGAAGTCAAATCACTGGTTTCCAACAAGGGGATGATGAGAGCCTATATGAAGCTTGGGAGAGGTACAAGGACTTACAAAGAGATGTCCTCATCATGGGTTAGATTCATGGTTCCTTGCCATCACATTCTATAATGGGTGTTATATAGAGTCCCGTCGAATCCTGGATTCTACTAACAATGGAAGATTTGATCAAATCAATGTTGAAAATGCCCACACTACCATTGAATCCATGGCAATTCACGATTCTCAATATAGAAATTCCCGCTCCATACCATCAAAATCTAGGCAAGAGGACCCCGCTTTAACACTTTTACAAGCTCAAGTAGCCCTTCTCACACAAAAGCTAGAACAAATCCAATACTCTACATCTCAACAGAGTGACAATGGTGTAAGTAAAATTGAAGCCATGATTCTGCAATTGGCTCAAAGGCAAGACACCATGATAGCTCAATTCCAGGAGAGCGATCAAGCTAAGGATGCCGCCATCAAGTTGTTGGAAGCTAAAATTTCCCACTATGCCTCTTCTAACACCTGCCAAGAGCAAGGGCAGCTGCCTTCACAATGTTACCAACCTCACGAAACTGTAAATGCCATTTCCTCGAGAAGTGGTAAGCATAATGACGAGCCAGTGGTTGTTAATGTTGAAGCTAAGGTGCCCATGTCAAAAGGGAAAGAACCCGAGATTCCTATTGAGATCAAGGTCCCATTTCCCGAAAGATTAGAAAAGCACAAAGAGGAGGCAAAGTATGGTAAGTTCCTTGACGTCGTCAAGAACTTAAAGGTAACAGTCCCTTTCATTGAATTACTTACCCAAGTTCCTTCTTATTCCAAGTTTATGAAGGAAGTACTCAACAAGAAGAGATCCTTCAATGAGATTGAGACCATAGCTTTCACTGAAGAGTGTAGTGCACTCTTGGAAAATAAATCTCCACCAAAACTTAAGGATCCTGGTTGTTATTCCATCCCTTGCACTATAGGCACATATACCATTGATAAGGCCCTTTGCGACCTAGGTGCTAGTGTAAGTGTCATGCCCTTTTCTATGTTTGAAAAACTTAACATGGGTGCTTTGAAATGCACTAATATTACTTTGCAAATGGCGGACCGTTCTCTAAAACAACCTATGGGTGTTTTAGAAGATGTGCCCGTCAAAGTTGGTAAGTTTTTCATTCCCGTTGACTTTCTAGTACTTGACATGACCGAAGACTCTCAAATCCCAATCATTTTGGGAAGACCCTTTTTGCACACCACTAGTGCGGTTTTTGATGTCAAGAATGGGAAGCTAACATTAGAGATAAGAGATGACAAGGTGACCTTTAATAAAACTTCAACCGTTAAGGGTCCCGTGTTAGAAGAACCTTGTTATGTGCTTAATGTTGATGACTCTTCTGTTGTTTCTTCTATGCCTCGATCCTTACTGACGGATCCGGTGGAGGCACAGGTTAGTGTTGATTCTTTTGCAGGTGATCATACTAAAAGCACTACTGCTAAAAGTGCTAGAAGGGGCTATTCTCGGAAAAGCTTAGCATGGATGGAGAATGTAAAGCAGGCTATGATGACAAGCTTGGATGATAGTGAGCTTAAAGATAAAGGATGATTTCAAAGAAAGAAGTGGAGTCTAGCAAGACTTTAAATTGCGCTTCTCGAGAGGCAACCCGTGTTCCTTTTCTTTTTGCATTTTTAATTTTGTATTTCCCTTTTTCGTTAATTAGGATTTATTTTGCAGATGAAAGAGTTTTTGAAGAACCTATAAAGACCTTCCTTTTCAAGTCCAAAAGACTAGCTTGGAGGAGTCCACGCTGACTTGTAAGCTTCACTCTTCTTTCATTTTTCCTTTTCCCCATTAAGCATCTCGTTGCATGTTTAGTCTTCGTGCTCACATTAAGGACAATGTGATGTTTAGCTTGGGGGAGGGATTGCGTTTTCCCATTTTGCATTTTAGTTGATCATTTTTGAAATTTTGAATAAAAGAAAGAGGAAATTTTAGAGAGAAATTTTAAAAGTTTCTGAACACAATTGGATGTTTTTCATGCTTTGCTTGCTTGTTTACTATGCTATCATGTTACATTTCCCAAACCTAGAGCTTTCAAAAGATAATGATTCAATATTTATTGAATTGAGCATACATGGGGAAGTCTTGTACACAGTAGGCATAGAATGAATCTATAGATGAGTACGCTTGATCTTGACATTTGGCAAGTTACATATATTGTAAGGTAGAACCTCCTTAGGCTGGTACATCTATACCCAGTCTCATTTAGGTGTGTGTAGTTCTCCTTGTGATATGTGTCATGTCAAAACGCATAAGTATGGTTCTCATTTCATTTCTATAAGCATTGCATTCATGATTCACTATGATTTGAAGCCTTTTTCACTTTAATTTGCCCCTCAAAATAAGCCCTTTCATACAAATGTTTCACAAAATAATAGCTACATACAAAAACTGCCTACCTTTTGAGCTAGTAGCTAGACTATGGTGTGTGGGTGCTCTTTTGAGAAGATTTGTTCTTATATGTCAAAGTGAATTTGGAAGAACGAAAAATATTCAAGAAGTGATGTTCAAAAGAGAATAAAAGAAAAGAAAGAAATAGAAAAAATGAAAAAATCGGAAAATTGAAAAGGAAAAAAAAGAAATAAAAATAGAAGAAGTTGTGAGTATCTCCTCAAAATGTCAAGTCAATATTCAGAAGGAGTTTACCCTTATGTTTCGTGTGTAATAAGCCAATCTGTTCCTTCTGGCTTCGTTATTTGTCTTGTGGGAATTGATCGAAAGTTTGGATTGAGTATTCATTTATCATTGGTCAGTTGCTAGCTCATTCTAACCTTCACATGACCATAACTGTTTGTCCACCTTTCACCCATTTCCCAAAGCCTTCTTCATATTCTTTTTCCGGCTTCTTTTCTATGTGCATTGTGATCTTTGACTTGTGTTTTGAATTGTTTACCATATTAGACTGCGGACACATTTTCATAAGTCGTAGATAGGTGAGTGTCTCAAAAACATTTACACATAAAGAAATCACCTTTTACATACATTGAGTGTTCGAGTGTGCCGTGAGAGTCCATTTGTCAAAAGATCATGCAAGAGCCGAAAATCTATAGTGAAATTCTTTGTGCTACGCCGTTATGTAAATCTCAGCCATGTTTATGTATCATTCTTGCCCACGTTGCTTTTGGGTTATGATTCATTGTGTTTTCAAAGCTTTACGTTGAGATTTGTTTCTTGATGGTGTAGTAGCCAACGCTTGCAACCTTGTCCTGGTATTGTTTGCTATGTTTGCTTGAGGACAAGCAAAGGTTTAGCTTGGGGGAGTTTGATAAGTGAATATTTGTATGGTTTTAACCCCCAATTTAGCTCGGTTTTGTATGCCATTTGTGCTTTGTTAAGCCACTTTATGAGCTAATATCGTCTTCTAGGCGAATTCCTGTGTTCTAACCTGTTTTATAGGGAAAGTGACGTTTCTACGCCCTTTTTCTATATTCCCGAGCATTTGCCTAGAACCCGACGATTTGAAGAAGCAAGCTTGACCAAGTGAAATGCATTTCAAGAAGGTTCACTAATTCGAAAGAGAGAAGAAGCAAAGACAGTTTCGTAGTTGTCGGAAGATCAATCATTTAGGCGGAAGAATTCATCGCCATACATCAAACCCTATCAACAAACCCGACTCAAGAGGTCAAGGGGGATGTTGGAAGTCAAGTCAAAGCAAAGGAAGATGAAACGTTAGTCAAAAGAACCTGGATGACCACTTACCCGATCGGGGAAGTGTGTACCCGATCGGGTTTTTGTGCTGCTTCGAGAAAACGACGTCTTCTTCCTACTTTTGTCCTATGTGTTTAATGCCCGACCTCTTCTCCACGAAACCCTAATACTATAAATAGATCATCTAGCCTCTCATCTCAACACACTTTTCTTACAATCCTCTTCTCTTCTCTTCTTACATTTCCTCTTTAGATTAGGAGGAAGGGAGAACTAGCCTCTCTTCTCTCATTTCCTTCTTCTTTAGTCTTTAGTCTTTAGTTCTTAGTTTATTTCTGTCCATTTCACATCAAAATCGTAGCTTAGATTAATAAGAGTTTCAATCTTTGTAGTCTACTTTGTTGGGTACAAGTGTTGTAATTCAAGGATCGTTTATTATGTGCAAGGATTTTCTATTATTGTTATCATTATCATCATCGATCGTCATATAGGTATTTCTATTTTATCCCTTGTTTAATGTTCTTATTGTTTTCCGTTTGATTGTTATTCGCTTTACACATTGTCTTAGATTCATTTTAGTACCGTTATAATCGTTGTTTCATTTCCTAGATTATCAATTAGCGTCGTTATTATCACCATATAAAAAGTCAAAACCAAATAAACATGTCTATCCTAGTTTTCATTGTTAATATCATTTAGACATAGATATCATCATGAGTGAGTAGTCATCCTTTCTAGGGTGTAGGGTAGCCATGTTAGATTGATTAAAAGATGTTAATTGGATAAAGGAATTGTGCCTTTAAAACATTGTGTCTATGCATGTTTGGATTGTAACGATAGTTAACGATTTTTAGCTAAAATCATTTGACTAGTATGGAATTCTTTTCCAAGGTAGATATACAGGAATTGAATAGACAAAGCGTGACGTAGTGGATTAAGACCTAGTAAATCGCACTAAAAGCCTGCTAGACCATCTGATCTATGATTGTAATGAACACGCCATTCTTACGAACGCTCAATGAATTATTTGCATATCCTAAATCCAATTTCATCAATATATCAATCTACATGTGTGAACCTACTTCCCTAGATGCTTTTCATTACTTGCTTTACTATTTTTATTTTTTTTATTTTGTTTTTATTTATGCTTTATATTAGTTTAGATATCAAAAATCTCAAAACCCAGATAATCATTAGATAGAACTCAATTGCGAGACAATTCACATTCCATAGGAAACACCATCTCCCTGAGGATCGACCCCTACTTCCCTAATTACATTAATTTGTTATTAGCCTAGTCTGGGTAATTTATCTTTGTATTGGGCTTGCGACAGGCCCGATCAAATTTTGGCGCCGTTGCCGGGGAGCACGGTTTAGTTTTCCTTTTTCTTGTGATTTTTATCGCAATTAGTTTTATCTAGTCTTTAGGAACCCAAATTCCTTTAGACCTCTCTTGATTTTTCATCTTAGCTTTCCAATCTTATGCTCAGATCTTCTAGACTAGGGACCCCTATCTTTTTAGACCCCGAACTAGAAAGAACTCTGCATAGGATACGAAAGGTGATGTAGTGAAAATAGTTGTGAAGTAGGGATGTCGATCTCAGGGACGGTTGTTGCTTAGAAATGATCTAAAGTCTACTAAAGTCTCTTGCAAGTCACAAGTAATTATGGGTTTTGGGTTTGTTGACTAAACTAAGGTAACAACAATTAAAAACAATTAAAAACGACAAAAGAAGTCTAAGACGAGAAAGATAATCAAGTAAGAATCAATAAAAGGAAGGTCTAGGATTGATGGGCTCAGATGGGCAATTCGGGTTCTAGTGAGTCGGGTTCATAGTTGATGGGTAGTCAAACTTGGGCGCGGTGGATTGAGGCTCTCGAACTTACAATCCCTCCCATATACCGAACCAAGCTAGCTCTCGCGTACACACGATCGATACACCAACTATATGCAATTCCTAACATATTCCGAGGCTATCGATCTTACGGAAATGTACGATAAACATGAATCATGCAAGATTGTCAAACAAGCATTTCATCAAACATATAGTATGCAAAAGTTGGAAGAAAGACAATTAATCAACAATTTAACTCGACTAACAAAGATTAACCCTCATTAAAACCCATTATCCCCCACTAATCCTAGATAAATCACTACTCACTCATATTCAAAAGCAAATCAACATTTACTAAAGATTGCATAAGGAAACCAACAACAACATTAAACATTTTCTAATTAACAATAAGTAGATAACAATAATTGAAACGAAAACTTAATTAAAAACAAGATTAAGTAGAGATATTATACCAACTTGGAGAAAGATTAGAACTTTGATATAAATACCAAGATTTCGTCACAAATCTTTGGATATAACCCAAGTTCATACACTAAACCAAGTCGAAATCACTAATTAACCGACTAATTTGCTTAATTAAGAAAGATTAATACAATATTAAATACTAATTATATGAAAGTTTCAGATCTAGGGTTTCGTGCCCTTTAATTACATAAGAGGGTCTATATATAGGTTTACAAAATGAAGGAAAGATGGGCCTCGAGAAGCTTCATGGACTGAAAAAGTCACGACCGTGAAATGGGTTTCACGGTCGTGAAAGACGTCTCACGACCGTGAAACTCCATTTCACGGTCGTGAAGGAGTTGGCAGAGCAAGGTCATGTTTCACTGATAAGTCACGACCGTGAAGTTCATTTCACGACCGTGACATAGGTTTCACGACCGTGAGATGAGTTTCACGGCCGTGAAACCAAATCCACGATAATCAAGCTTCTTGGGCATGCATCTCACGACCGTGAAGTGCCATTTCACGACCGTGAGATGGTCATTCTTCTTCTTCCTTCGCTTGACTTTGTTGTTTCCTTCTCGGTTTCGCTTGCCTTGACTCAGGAGGGTTTTGGCGCGTCGACTAGGCCACCCAAGGGTATGTGGGGCCCCCAAGGTGTGCCGTGGGTCCTCCGAATGATTCACCTTCTTCTTTGTTGATCAAAAGTAGGTAGAAATCGCCCCAATTGACGGTTTACCAACAAAAGCACGATAAAAGCAAGAAATATGCTAGAAGAAGGTAAAACACGTAGAAACGCTCCTAGGGAGCGTTAAAGGCAAACAAAACGAGATGAATAGGGGTGAAAATGTGGGGTGAAATGACACTATATCAAAAGCTATTCAACGAAATTTCAAAAGCTTCTGATACTTTAAGTTTAGATCGTATTCAAGAGAAATACTCGGATACTCTTTCTAATCTCGAAGGAGAAGAAGATCCATTCCCATATCCATTCACAAAACCAATCAAATTTCAAATAACATTCCATCTTCATTTTCATAAAAATGGTTCGACTTTCAGACCATTCCAAACCCACCGCTGAAACACTTCCAAGGGGTATTGCTACACCCCAAATCGAAGCCCAAAACTTTGAAATCAAACCTGCCTTCATTAACCTTATAGAAAGAAGCCAATTTAGTGGCAGTGCCACAGAAGATCCCAACCTTCACATCCAAAACTTCTGTGACTATTGCTCCACTATTAGACAAACTGGAGTCACCCAAGGGCAAATTAGAGAGATGCTCTTCTCATTTTCTTTGAGGGGTAAGGCAAAGTTGTGGATACATAGCCTTGATAAGGCTACGTTAGGTATAACCAATTGGGAGAGTTTAGCTCTCGCCTTCTACCAAAAGTACTTTCCCCCAGAAAAGACCGCTTTGTTGAGAAGTCAAATCACTGGTTTCCAACAAGGGGATGATGATAGCCTATATGAAGCTTGGGAGAGGTACAAGGACTTACAAATAGAATGTCCTCATCATGGGTTAGATTCATGGCTCCTTGCCATCACATTCTATAATGGGTGTTATATAGAGTCCCGTCGAATCCTGGATTCTGCTAACAATGGAAGATTTGATCAAATCAATGTTGAAAATGCCCACACTACCATTGAATCCATGGCAATTCACGATTCTCAATATAGAAATTCCCGCTCCATACCATCAAAATCTAGGCAAGAGGACCCCGCTTTAACACTTTTACAAGCTCAAGTAGCCCTTCTCACACAAAAGCTAGAACAAATCCAATATTCTACATCTCAACAGAGTGACAATGGTGTAAGTAAAAATGAAGCCATGATTATGCAATTGGCTCAAAGGCAAGACACCATGATAGCTCAATTCCAAGAGAGCGATCAAGCTAAGGATGCCGCCATCAAATTGTTGGAAGCTAAAATTTCCCAATATGCCTCTTCTAATACTTACCAAGAGCAAGGGCAGCTGCCTTCACAATGTTACCAACCTCACGAAACTGTAAATGCCATTTCCTCGAGAAGTGGTAAGCATAATGACGAGCCAGTGGTTGTTAATGTTGAAGCTAAGGTGCCCATGTCAAAAGGGAAAGAACCCGAGATTCCTATTGAGATCAAGGTCCCATTTCCCGAAAGATTAGAAAAGCACAAAGAGGAGGCAAAGTATGGTAAGTTCCTTGACGTCGTCAAGAACTTAAAGGTAACAGTCTCTTTCATTGAATTACTTACCCAAGTTCCTTCTTATTCCAAGTTTATGAAGGAAGTACTCAACAAGAAGAGATCCTTCAATGAGATTGAGACCATAGCTTTCACTGAAGAGTGTAGTGCACTCTTGCAAAATAAATCTCCACCAAAACTTAAGGATCCTGGTAGTTATTCCATCCCTTGCACTATAGGCACATATACCATTGATAAGGCCCTTTGCGACCTAGGTGCTAGTGTAAGTGTCATGCCCTTTTCTATGTTTGAAAAACTTAACATGGGTGCTTTGAAATGCACTAATATTACTTTGCAAATGGCGGACCGTTCTCTAAAACAACCTATGGGTGTTTTAGAAGATGTGCCCGTCAAAGTTGGTAAGTTTTTCATTCCCGTTGACTTTCTAGTACTTGACATGACCGAAGACTCTCAAATCCCAATCATTTTGGGAAGACCCTTTTTGCACACCACTAGTGCGGTTTTTGATGTCAAGAATGGGAAGCTAACATTAGAGATAGGAGATGACAAGGTGACCTTTAATAAAACTTCAACCGTTAAGGGTCCCGTGTTAGAAGAACCTTGTTATGTGCTTAATGTTGATGACTCTTCTGTTGTTTCTTCTATGCCTCGATCCTTACTGACGGATCCGGTGGAGGCACAGGTTAGTGTTGATTCTCTTGCAGGTGATCATACTAAAAGCACTACTGCTAAAAGTGCTAGAAGGGGCTATTCTCGGAAAAGCTTAGCATGGATGGAGAATGTAAAGCAGGCTATGATGACAAGCTTGGATGATAGTGAGCTTAAAGATAAAGGATGATTTCAAAGAAAGAAGTGGAGTCTAGCAAGACTTTAAATTGCGCTTCTCGGGAGGCAACCCGTGTTCCTTTTCTTTTTGCATTTTTAATTTTGTATTTCCCTTTTTCGTTAATTAGGATTTATTTTGCAGATGAAAGAGTTTTTGAAGAACCTATAAAGACCTTCCTTGTCAAGTCCAAAAGACTAGCTTGGGGGAGTCCACGCTGACTTGTAAGCTTCACTCTTCTTTCATTTTTCCTTTTCCCCATTAAGCATCTCGTTGCATGTTTTGTAACAACCCGAAAAGTACCCAATTTTTCTAGTAAAAATATTTACTAACACTTTTCAGTAGAACTTAAGTTTTTAAAATAGAAATTTTTGTTCCGAGTCTTATTTTGAAATTCCGCGTTCGTATTTGGAATTTCTGAGAGATTTCATGAAAAGGCCGTTTTTAGTCATCTTTGACTTTTCTTGACTTTTAAGTCGTCTTTGACTTTTCTTGACTTTTTAAAAAGTCGTCATTGACTTTTCTTGACTTTTAAGTCGTCATAAACTTTTCTTGACTTTTAAGTTTTCGACTTTTCTCGACTTTTCAGTCAACTTTGACTTCCGTTGACTTTTTCACGACTCGCCTCATAAGTTTGAAGACCGAAATTTTATTTAAAAAAATAATATTTTTGATTTATTTTTATTTGGATTTATTAAGATTTATCATAATTTAATATAATTATTTTGAATTTATTCGGAATTTAAAGAATAACTTTTACGGTTTTAACCGAACGTTATTTAACTATTCCCGAGTCATCGCAAATCCCGAAACAAAATCGAAACTCGACTTTGGCATGAGTCACACGCCCATGTCATCGTTTTCCACTCACCATTAGATATTCTAATTGTTTTGATTAAACAAATCATAATATATAGATATTTATTTACTTTATCGATCCGTCAACGAAGATTACGCAAATCGCTCAAAAACAGACCGATTCCTCACCATACCACACGGCTCCTTTAGTCCTCTAATAGGACTAGATATTTGTCTTTCTTTTGATTATAATATCATAATATCTAGATATTTAGTTGAATTAACTTAATCGTTAATTATATTTAATCGATTACCGTAAAATAATTAATAAATCTGAGTCAATTACGTAACAACAATTTCAAAACCCGACATCCTTTTCTCTCTATATGTACACGGCACCCACACCACTCTTCACTCACTAAAAACTTTTCATTTTTCATCAAATCAAATTAAGATCTAAATATCACTTTCTTTATCGTTCTTCATTTGTTCTTCGTGTTCTTCAATTGTTCTTCATCGTTCTTGAGCAAAACCTTCATAAAATCTTCATTTCTTAATAAAATCCGTCCTAACTTATATTTCTAGACTCTCCTCTTCGCTCCTCATCTTCACGTACGGTTTTATTTCAATTCCGACAAAATCGTTTTCAACACTTTAATTATGGAAAATCATATTTTTGTTCTAATAATGTTTTCCTTGTTATTTCTTATAGGGGAAGATTTTGAAGACGAGTTTGGAGACTCGTATATTTTGGGGTGAAGATTAGTAGGAGGGATTCTTGGTTTATACTTCTTATTTTGATGCTAATTGTCTTGTCTAGCTAAGGTAACGATTCCGAGTTACTCGACGGATATATGTTACATAGCTTTGGTTTACTTTAGTTTTTGGTTCATCTTTAGTTTTTGTTTATATGATTATGATTTTATGATTTTAGTTAGTAACATGATAAGTGGTTAATTTTATTATGTTGTAGGAATTTATAAATATGTTAGTGTTCTTGTTATATTTTTGTGATTTCTTCATGATAATGATTTTGGTATGATGGATGGTTAAATTGGTTGTTAAAATGGGTGTTTGATAATTAAAAACATGTTAGAATTTAGTTGGAATTGTTGTTGTTGGAACCGGTTTAAGGGGGGTGTTTAGGGGCTGAGAACCGGACCCAAACCAGGCCGGTTCAGGCCGGTTCAGGCCCGGTCCAGGCCGGTCTGGGTTGGTCAAGGGTGGGTCCGGGTTTTGGTTTTTGGGTTGTGTCGATGTTTGATTGTTTGGTTGTTGTTTTGACGGGTTTTAATTATGTTGAAGCATGCGGGAAATATTAGGAAACGGTTTTAGTAAAAGTTGGAAAATCTGCCAAAACAGCCCAAACAGGCCCGTGGGCCCATTCAGGCCCATGTTGGGTTCGGCCCAAAAGTCAGCCCGTGGGTCCCACTTTGGGACTTGTGACGGTTTTTGAGTTATCGTCATTTTTATCGTGTTTTGTAATATTTAGCAAGTGGGAAATGTTAATAAGTAAAATATTGAATTAAAAAGGTTTTTCATAAAATTATTATTTCTCACATGTTAGAAATTATAAGACGAAATCGTAGTTTAATTTAATATCCTTTAAGTCAAGCGGGTTTGGGTATGATATAATAATTCACATGTTAGAAGTTAATAAAATAAAATTTGAAATGAATATGTTGATTTTATGTCTATGTGATAAAGACTCTGTTTCTAGCCGGTTTGACCAAACGGGTTTGGTCAAACTAAGATCTAGTCAGCCCCGTGTTGACTGATGACCCGTCGCGGGACTCGGGTCGGGGATTTGTCTTCAAGTAAGGTTGTATTTAATTAATGAATTAGCCTTAGTAGATATGAGGCGATATGTAATTTGAATATGATTTATATGCAATTAGTCACATGATAGGATGTTTTCCAGTGACTGTTTGATTGTATGATATATGTCGTGTTGACTAAGTACCCATAGAGAATTATGAGTATATGTCGTCTTGACCATTCTAATTCTAAATGAGTA